>NW_020769361.1:3136883-3229951 GCF_900518735.1 Pseudonaja textilis
CCACAAAGCTGGGACAGCCGAGGCAGCTAAGAAATGTGCAGGAGTAGTGAAGATGAACAGTGATTGGTGCTGGGTGAGAAGATTCTTTTCTGTTAAACCTAACCTTAAAGAAAAAAAGAAAGAGGAAAATCCAGAAAAAGAGACTCTTAGAACAATTTTTCAAAGTGGCAAACTACCATAGAGAGAAAAATCCTAGACCCAAAAGAGGAACTAAGAGGAGAGAAACTAAAGACCTTTTAAAACATAGAAAATTGGATTTTTAAATTGGATAGGCATTGTTTTGGAAAGGCATTATAAAATGCTGGACTATCCATTTGAATCTATTTGAAATGCTGATTTTGCTTCCATAAATTGAACTAAATTTGGATTAATTAATTTGTTAAGATTTGAAAAAAGATTTGCTAAAGCCTAAGCTGAGGACGCCATCTACTGGTGAATGGAATACACCAGACCCCTACAAGTTTAGAAAAAAATGTTTTTTAATCTGGAGGACTGTGGTGACATTGACTGTTTTATTACTAGTTACTTTATGATCACTGAAGATTTTATTATGGAAGACTTTTAAGTAAAGCAAAATGATTTTTGATTTGTGGAAGCTTCCTGAACTATTTAAATGGAATTGATTAATAATCCTGAAATGTAAAGAACTATGGTTATTGAACTTTCTGAGGACTAACATTGGACCTGGAATATATTGTTTTTGGACTTAAGTAAGAGCAGGACTTATTAAATTAAGACAAGATGCTCCATTAGAGTGAAAGGAGTGAGATTTCAAGAGAAATGGTGTTGATGTTCCAAAGCAGTGGTTGCCAATCAGTGGGCCACAAGAAAATTTTGGTGGGCCGCAAAGGAATGTCCCCCCAAAACACCCCCCCAAAGCAATTAATCCAGGCTGTGCAGTAACACATCTGCACCGACCACATGGCCCACCCACTCACTGGCCCCCACCCTTCAGCCAAGCACAAACCTTACCTCGAATAGAGCCACACGAGCTGGAACCGGAAGGTAAGACCAACAGTGGGGGAGGGAAATCCTCCCCAGGGTGGCTTGCTGATGTTGGTGGGAAAGTCGGTCCCATATTCCAGAGCTGCAGTAGTCACAGGACTGGCCTGTGCACTGGCCTGCCATGGTTGAACTGCTCCAGGATGACCAAAGGGAGAGTCTTGTGACTACTGCAGCTCTGGAATATGGGATTGGCCTGTGGTGGGGTTGGAAATCTTTGCTTCAGCGCTTTGACTCCCAGAGGCAGGAGATCAGCTAAGCTATCTGCAAAATTGTCTCTCTCGAGGAGCGCTCGCAGAAGCAGCGTTGGAAACTTCGGCTGGGCTCTTGAGAGACAAGAGTGACTCTGGCTGCTTCTCTGCAAGCAATCTTCAAGAGAGAGAGGGGGGGATTTTGCAGGTAGCTTAGCCGAACTGCTGCCCCTGGGAGTCAAAGCGCTGAAGCGCAAGTGGCGCAGGAAACTTTGGCTGGGCTCTCAAGAGATGAGAGTGACTTCAGCTGCTTCTCTCTGCTAACAGGTGGCCAAGACATCTGTAAACTGTCAAGCGCTCCTCAAGAGAGACGATTTTGCAGGTAGCTTGGCTGAACTCCTCTGCAAAGGGAAGCACAACGTTGTTGCTCTTCAGTAACATGGAGGGTGGGGGGAGGGGGCTCATCCCTGAAGCACCAGCATTGCTCCAGCAGCGCAGCCCCAAGGACGTCACCTTTGCCTGCACCTGTCACCAAAGCGTGCCAGCCAGAGAAGCGCCCATCCAGTGTTCCATTCAGAAGCGCTGAACTTCCAATTGGCGCTGGAGGTAGCACTGGAAAGGAAGAGGCAGCGCCTGAAGGGGCTTTCACAAAGGGGAAAGAAAACCCTCCCACTGCTGCCACTGCTGATTTCGCCCCTCTCTTAAACCCTGCCAGCTCCCCGGTATCCTGTTTGCAGTCCTGCCGCGGATGCGCCCCCTGCCCTCCGTTATGTGTCTATCGGGAGCAGCTGAGTCCAGCTTCTGGAGTCTTTTGGGGCACCGGGTGCAAAACCGCATCCAGCCAGCCACTCCTTTATCTGACAGGGAGATTCCTGGTTCCTTGTGTTGCCATGTTTTTTTTTCTCCTGTGGACGGGGTGGAGGAATCAAGAGTTTCACGTATTTGTGATGTGGGTCCCTGTCACAAAATTGGAGCCTTTTGGCAAGGCTTCTTGTATTTTATGTTACTGGCCCATTGCAGGCTGATAAATATAATAGTTGGGGTAGAGAGGTTGTTGAGAGAAAGAGAAATTGTAATATAATGGAAAAATAGTTCCATTTTATTATACTGGTTGGAGAGTAGATTCTGATAATCACGAAATGCAAAACAGTAAATGTTTCCCCCTCCTAATCGAGGTGAGGCAATAAGCAGTAGACATTCAACAATACAGAGTGAACCATTTTATGTGACACCTCACTTTTGATACTTAGGAGAGCCAATAGAGAGAACCAATTTTGCTCATTAGCGGAGAGAAGCAGACGGAGTCACTCTCATCTCTTGAGAGCCTGGCCAAAATTTCGTGTGCCACTCTCAGTCAAAATTCAAATTAGTGGTCCACGAGATTTAAAATTATGAGTTTGGTGGTCCCTGGGGTCCAAAAGGTTGGCGCCCCTGTTTTATACTGTCAGTTGCATCATATTCTTAGTAAAATAATTATGAGGAATATGAGTATTATAAAAGTTTGGGTTGTTTTTTTGATTCTGATAAAATCTGTTTATCATAAATGTATAGGCTCCATTAAAAGGTTTGCTGTGTTTGCTGAAAAAAAAGCGAGTTATATAACATATTGGTTCATCAGGTTGGGCTATCTTGATGTTTATGTATTACTTGTTTGATAGTTTTGCATTTTCAAAATGTATTTTCCTGTTTTGGAAGTGGCTTTTGTTTTTAAATTATTAAATTACATGCTTAAAAAAAACCTTTGCTATACTCTTTTGCTTTGAATGGAGGTGTTTTAGTTTGGAGGCATTGTTAAGGGAACACTTATATTTAACCTGCCCTGGAGAAGAGAAAAAAAATATTGTTTCCTGCAGACCTAATCTTGGAATAGTGTGAAAATACTTCTATAATTGTCTATGATCTGTTATAAAGAGGTGAGACTAAGACTTCAGGTCTGGAGTTGTAACCTGATCATCCCTTCCTGAATCAAAGCATAATTCAGAGAAAAGCTAATATGAAGATCACATCCATGCAAGATAACTAAAATCAATTTCTATGGGCACCATCTCCTTCTTTCCAAATCCAGATGGTTCTGAGATATTGTCACTGGTTGCAAGGATTTGATTCTAATCTGCTTGTTCTTCCACCATGTTTCTGACTCTATAGATTGATTTCATCTATGCTTCCTTCAATGCATCCCTTTATACTCAGTCTCTATAGAGATCCCTATCCACAATTTGCTATCTCCCCATTCATTATGTCTATTTCTTTTAAGATGTGTTATTTCAGATATTGTAACATATTAATCAGATATGTTATTTCTTTACTATAACCTGAGCCCAGAATTCCTGTTGTTAAATGAGACATTTGTTAAATGAGTTTTATCCCATTTTATTTGCCACTGTTATTCAGCGACTCACTGCAGTTGTTAAGTTAGAAACATGGTTGTTAAGTGACTCTGGCTTTTCCAATGACTATGCTTGTCAGAAGCTTGCGAAAGGTGATCACATGACTCCAGGACATTGCAACCATCATAAATATGAGTCAGTTACCAAGCGTCTCAATTTTGATCATGTGACCATGGGGATGCTGCAACACTCATAAGTATGAAAAGTGGTCACAAATCACTTTTTTTAGTGCTGTTGTAACTTCACTAAATGAACTGTTGTAAAGTAGAGGACTACCTGTCTGTAATGTTGAAGACTACATTTATCTGATGCCCAGTTTTTCTGTTGGATGGAAGTTCTGCTTCCAGAATTATTTATTTTTACTTTTAAAGCCCTGCATGCCAGGAAATCAGGCTACTTATGGAACTATTTATTTTATTTATATATTTATTTTGTCAAAAGCTTACAATATGGAACATTCTCCCCCCCCCCCCAGAAGTGAGGAAGCCCCCCACTCTCCCGACTTCCGGAAAGTTGTAAAAACATGGCTCTGTGGCCTTGCTTGGGGAACGCAGAGAAGCATGCAACCATGGGGCCGAATTGCTGTCCTGGAGCCTTCCTTTCACCTTTTAATTATTTTTTAATATTTTTTTTCATCATCCTTGCCTCTTTTTTACCTTAACTTTTATATACTGTTTTTATTTTTTAATATTTTATTGTACACCACCTAGAGCAGGGTTGTCAAACTCAAGGCCCCGGGCCCAGATCCAGCCCATGGAGTGCTTCGATCTGGCCTAAGGGACAGTCCTGGAAACACTGAGGGACTGGTCCACCGTCTCTCTGGCAGCAAAAACTGAGGTCGCAAGGTCCTGAGCTCGGTTTTCACTGGCAGAGGGTTGCGGGAGGTCATTGCAGCCAAAAACAGAGCTCAGGAGCCCATTTTTGTGGGCAGACTGCTCGGGCCACCACAGACGCTGTCCCAAGTGGCTGAGAGCGTCAGCGTGGGACAATGTTTTACCTGGGCAGTGTATGAGTCTGTAGGAGTAGGCTGCAAGGAAGAGGGTCCATCTCGTCATTCTAGGAGAAAGGACCTGAGGGGTCTGTTTGTCCCCAGCTAGTAGACCCAGGAGGGGCTTGTGGTCCATGACCAGCTCGAAAAAATGGCCAAAGAGAAACTCGTGAAATTTTTTCACTGCTGCAACAGCTGCTAGAGCTTCCTTATCGATCTGGCTGTAATTGCACTCTGTTGTAGAGAGCGTCCTGGAGAAAAAAGCAATGGGAGCCTCGGCGCCATTGGGAAGCCTGTGACTTAATACTGCCCCGATTCCAAAAGGAGATGCGTCTGCTGCCAGCACTAATGGAAGGTTGGGGTCGAATTGAATAAGTACCGCCTCTGACGTGAGTAGTGATTTGACGGCGTGAAAAGCAGCGTCTTCTTTGTGCCCCCAGTGCCAAGGTGATTTTTTATCCAGTAATCTGTGTAGGGGTTCAGCTACTGATGCTTTATGGGGCAAGAAGGAGGCGTAAAAGTTCAATAGCCCCAAGAAGGCCTGTAGTTCAGTTTTGGAGGTTGGAGTGGGTGCCTCGTGAATTGCCTTAACCTTGGACTCCAGGGGGTGAATGCCTGAGGCGTCAATTTTATAACCCAGAAAGTCCACCTGTCTAGTGGCAATGGCGCATTTTTCTTTTTTCAATTTGAGGCCATGCTGTCTGAACCTCTCTAACACTGCTCTGACTCTCTGGAAGAGTTGGGGTCTGTCCCTGGCCGAGACTAAGATGTCGTCGAAGTAGGGTACTACACCAGGGAGGCCCTGCAAAATCCGCTCCATGAGGGATTGAAAAATACCTGGGGCAACACTTACGCCAAATTGGAGACGCTTGCATCTGAAAGCACCCCTGTGAGTGACAATGGTCTGGAGTTCCGCTGTTTGGTTGTCAACAGGAACTGTTGATACGCTTGAGACATGTCCAATTTGGCAAAAATGCTGCCGGGTTCAAAAGTGTGTAATAAATGCTGAATGACGGGCACTGGGTAAGCGCTGACTTGTAGAAACTTATTGATTGTGGTCTTGTAGTCTGAGCAAATTCTCAGGCTACCGTCTTTTTTGAGGGGTGTGACAATGGGCGTCTCCCATTTGGCGAAATCTGTTGGCTCAATGACCCCTTGTTTTAACAGTTTATCCAATTCTGCATCTAGTTTTGGCCGAATAGCGAATGGGACCCTCTGCGGTTTTAGTCTGATTGGGACTGCCTGGGGGTCGACTGAGAATGAGATAGGGGTACCGTTATAACACCCCAGCTCATCGCTGAATACATCTGAGTAATCAGCGAATAAGGAGTCAGTGTCAGAGGTTGAGACAGCATGGACTCCTGTTAGCCCTAGGCCGAGATGGGGAAACCAATCGAGCCCCAATAAAGTAGGGAGATTGCCGTTAACTACCACTAGAGGTAGGTGACCTTTAAAAGCTCTAAAATTGACAAGGAACTTGCCTCTGCCAATTACAGGAATGGTCCTCCCCTGGTAGTCCTTCAGGCTAAACTGGCACTTCTGGAGCTGGCTAGTTGATAGGCTGGGCTGGAGCCTCTTGAGGGTGTTCCACGAGATAATTGAGAGCGCTGACCCTGTGTCAACCTCCATGCGGCACGGTTTACCTTCTAAGTAAACGGAGAGAGAGATTTTACTAACAGTGTGGCAAGTGTGCTTGGCATGGTGGTGCGTGCGACAGTTCAATACTTGCCTCTGCGGTCCAGAGTGTGAGAAGGGGGGGTGCCTTTGTGCTGAGTTTTGAGGGGCTTGGCAGACTCTCGCGATGTGCCCCCTTTTATGGCAGTTATTGCAGGTGGCTCCTTTGAACTTGCAGGTGGCCCTCAGATGAGATCCACCACAGGCTAGGCACAGGGTGATGTGCTTGGGCGGACCGATGTTTGCTTGTTTGGCTCCTACCTGCGGCCGTCTGGTGTTGGAGAGGCGGTGGACGTCGTTTTCATCACTAGGGGCTTCCTCTGCTACCACCTCCTCGGAGTAGACTGGAACTGTCGTTAGCTTTGCAGTCGGGCCATGTATTTCGGTGGCTGAGTGCGCTGCCAGTTCTGCTGCCAAGGCCTCCTCGACGGCTTGCGCTAGGTTGAGGTCCTTTTTAGCGAGAAGGCGCCTCTGAAGGTGGAGGTCCTTGACCCCGCAGACTAGTTGATCGAGGAGCATGTCCTCTAGGTAGGTTCCAAACCCACAATGCAGTGCTGCTGTTCTGAGGGCGGCCATGTACTGATTGATGGTCTCCTTGTCCGATTGCTTCCTCATACGGAAGGTGAATCTCCTGGCAATCTGTGAGGGCCTGGGAGAATAGTGGTTAGTGAGGATTTCAAGTAGTTCAGACCAAGGAACGTTTTTCAACTCACGTGGAGCCACGAGGGCTGTGGCAGTATCGAAAACGATGGCTCCACAGTAGATTAGGAAATACGATTTTTTCTGATGCTCCCCAGCATCAGCCAGCCTGATTGCATCAATATAATGGTTGAAGCGGTTCTTGTATGATTCCCACTTCTCCTCATCCGGTTTGAACGCTGGGAAGACTGGATTGGAATTCATGGTGATGGGACCGGTGGAACAACCTGTGGACAAAATCTCTCTGGGGCAGCGGCAAAAGGTTCTAGTGCCTGTGGCAGGCAAGTGATTTCAGCTCTGGAGAGGCTTTTTGCAATCCTCTCTCTCTCTCTGGGCTAGCACACGGTTTGGCTATCAGCCGTTGGCAGCGTTTGAATTCGCGCCTGTGTGGGCGTCAGTGACTTGACTACAGCACCGCGCTGTACCTTTTAGGTTTGAAATTCAAATGACAGCCGTTTGAATTTCGCGCCTAAACAAAACGAGCGGCTGCGGCTCGCAGCGCTTCACTTTCCCTGTAGCTGGGCTAACAAGCGGCTACAGACGCTTCTAACTTTCGATTCTGACCGCTCTCTCTGGCTGTGGATCAGTGTTCGCTTCTTAGTGCTTGCTGACCTCTTTCTCTGTCAGCGGATCAGCGTTCGCTCTTTTTGCTTGCTGACCGCTCTATCTGGCTGCGGATCAGCGTTGCTCTTATTGCCGGCCGATCGCTCTCTCTCTGGCTGCGGATCGGCGGCTAGTGACTCAGCGGTTGCATGGTGCTTCTGGTAGCCATCCCATCCTCGTCGCCAGTGTTAAGTTTGGGAAAAGAGAGGCTGAACCAGAGCATGAGTGCAACAATACTTTATTATAACAATAAAGGGCTGACCGTGCTTGCCAAGCCGGGAACTGGCTCGCAGTGATCAGCAACTGGTTGGACCCCGCAGCCTGCTTTTATAGCTGGCTGCTGGGGAGAACCAACCAATGAGCGAAGGGGAAGAACGCCCCCGCAAAGTGAATGGACCTGAGTGAGAACTCCTAGGGTTCTCAGAACATAACAAGTGACATCATGCTGCCCCCACCCATCCTGGTCACACCCACCCAGTTTCCGAGGTCAAGTACAACCCTGATGTGGCCCTCAATGAAATCGAGTTTCACACCCCTGGCCTAGAGTGTACAATATTCTTTGAAGGAAATGAGCGATTCCAAAATGCAATGAACAAAATAATTCTTACAAGGAAGGAAATTATCAGCTTTTCCTACTCCTGATACTATACACAGTCACCACTTGTAGTTTCAGAGAGGTTTTAATTTATGTGAAGCCATCCCCAACTTTTCAGAAGTCTGTTAAGTTCCAAAATTTAAGACAAAGCCTTCACAGATAAGTCCTTTTGGCCTTTCCCTATACGGCACATTCTGTCGAGTTGTCAATGCAAAATGAGGTAATGCAAAGTGTTTGTTTTGCTTCACTCCTGATTTAGAATTGCCAATCAGGCAAGAGGTGGGGGTGTGTGTCAAATGAGGAATTAGCCTTGAATCATTGAACAGCCACAAGAGACCAAAGACTGACCCCCTCTCAATTCCATGGAACCTTATTTGTTTGCTCCTAAGAGACCGCAAGCAGCCTGGGGAGATTTTGAATTATAGATAAAATACAGGTAATCATCAACTTTTGATCACAATTGAGACCAAAACTTACGTTGTTAAGTGAGAAATTTGTTAAGTAAGGTAGCTCATGGGCTTCTCCAAAATTAGTCACCAAATTGTAGCTTTTAATATAACCAGAGGAAGAAACTATGAAATAGTAGTCCTTGACTTACGACCACAATTGATCCTAAAATTTACGTTGTTAAATGAAATATTTGTTAAGTGAGTTTTGCTCCATTTTATGATTTTTCTTGCCACATTTGTTAAGTGAATCACTGCAGTTCTTAAATTAGTAATATGATTGATAAGTGAATCTGGATTTCCCATTGATTTTGCTTGTCAAGAGGTTGCAAAAGGGGATCACATGACTCTAGGACACTGTAACCGTGATAAATGTGAGTCAGTTGTCAAGGATCCGAATGCAAATCATGTGATCATGGGGATGTTGCAACAGACATAAGTGTGAAACATGATCCCAAGTCACTATTTTCAGTGCCATTATAACTTCAAATGGACACTGTTATATATCGAGTACTACTTGTACGATAAAATTGTCAAGCCCAAAATTGACATAAGCATAGCCATTTTAGTTAGTCTTAGTATATATTCTTTTTCTTACTTTCTCTGTGGCAATCATGGGGGGAAGGGTTTTGAGCTTGCCACATTCCTAAGGAGGGAGGAGTGGAGATAGAGTTGTTTAGGCTAGGTGATTCTTCTTCCCATGGAAACACGAGCTGTTAGAGCTTAGGCCCCTTGAGGTGGAGATTTATGACATCAAGCAACATTGAATTATTTCTATTGGAGAATGTGACTTTTGGGGGCTGTTTCTAACTTGTAATATTGTGGTGTAATTCCGGGTTGTGTCAGATCTGGAATTACCATGGACTTTGCCAATTTGATGCTTTCCTACATAAAATAAATGTCTTGGAAGATGGACTTTGTTCTTTTCTTTTTAAATGGATTTCATCACTTGGAAACCTGACAAAAATAGTCACTTGAACCCTTCACATGGGGATCTGGTTGTTTGGGCCTGATGCCCTTAGAAGCAAGAGATTCTTTTTAAAAAAAACAAACTTTATTGATTATAAAACTAAAATATCAAACAAACACATACACAACACACAGAAAAAGAAAAAAGAAATAGGAGAAAAGAAAATGATCAAAAACTAACAATTCTATTATCGACAGTCTATGGTTCTTTGTTTGTTATCAATATTGGTGATATATTTACAAATACATCTTATTGTGAATATATAATTACTACCTCTTTTACATTTTATGTTGTTTAGTAATATATTTTCTATTTTTGTTCTATTCAGTCATACCAGCATCCCAGCTTCTATAATATTCTGATGTTTCTTTTTCCTTAAGTGCTAAGGTTAACTTGTCCATCTCTGCACAGGGTGTTATCTTCTATATAACCGTTTCCTCTGTTGGAATATCTGCCTGTTTCCAACACTGTGCAAAGCTTATTCAGGCTGCAGTAAGAATATGCAGTATTATATATTTGACATTTTTAGAAATTTGTCTGTTAAATATCCCCAATAGGAAGAATTTTGGTTCAATTTGCTCCGCCGTTATTTCCTCTAACCATTTTTTTATTCTATGCCAGTATCTTTGGGCTTCAGTGCAGGACCACCACATGTGAAAGAATGTTCCCTGTTTCTTTTCATTTCCAGCAATTCGGATTCATGTTAGGAGACATTTTCGCTATTCTAGAGGGTGAGAGATGCCATCTATAAAACATTTTATAGGCATTTTCTTTATATGCTGCTGATTTTGTTATTTTATTATTCCTTGTCCAAACCTTTTCCTATTCTAATAATATAATGCTACGTCCTATGTTTCTGCTCCAAGTTATCATGTTGCCTTTGACTACTTCCTCTTCTAATTCCATCTCTAATAAATAATTATAAAATGTAGTTATATATTTTTTTATCTGGACCTAATAGAATTTTATTTAATTGATGTGCCTTAGTATAAATTCCAAATTTTTTCTTGTCCTGGCTATATCTATTTTGAATTTGCAAATAAGCCCACCGGTCTACTTGTAGCCCTTGTTCTTGGCGATCTTGCCATGATTTTAAAGCTCCTTGCGTATCAAGAAGATCTTTGTTTTTTATCATTTTATTAAGATCTAGATTATTTGGATGTATCATTGCCTCCATCGCTGAGATCCAGATTGGGATTTTTAAATAATTTATTTTATTTTATTCCAATTAGCCAATAAGGAATCTCTAATTATATGTCTGTGGAAATACTTCTGCTTAATTTTTCCAGTGTCTCATAAAAATGCGTGCCATCCCCTCTGTAAATCATGGCCTCCTAAAAATAAGATCCTTTTATTCGACAGATTTACCCACTCTTTCAACCAAAGTAAGGAGGCTGCACTGTAGTATAATTCCCAATTTGGGAGTGCCATACCTCCCCTGCTCTTCATATCTTGCATTGCCTTTAGGTTTATCCTCGGTTTTTTCCCTTGCCAAATAAATTTGGTAATTATCTTGTTAAGTTCCACGAAGTAATTTTTATGTATTTTTATTGGTATTGTTTGGAATAAGTAAATAAATTTGGGCAGAATATTCATTTTTATAGTGGCAATCCTCCCTAATAAGGAGATTTGCAATTTAACCCATATCTCTAAATCTTTTTTGACTTGCCGTAATAATTTATTATAATTATTTTCCATTAGAGTTTTGCATTGAGCCGTCAATCAAATTCCTAAGTATTTAACCTTTTTTTACTATTTGTAATCCCATTATCCTTTCCAATTTTAGTTTTTGTTTCTCTGTTAAATTTTTAATTTTTAATTTCATTTTTTTCCCTATTAATTTTAAGTCCTGCAACTTCCCCAAATTGATCTAACTCTTTCAATAATTCTTGACCTGTTTCAGTTGGTTTTTTTTATGAAAAATACCATATCATCCGCAAATGACTGGAGTTTATATTCTTCTTTTTTAATTTTTAGTCCTTTTATTCCTGGGTTCTGTCTAATTCGTGTAAGCAATGTTTCCAAAGATAATATGAAGAGCAGGGGGGATAATGGACATCCCTGCCTGACTCCTTTCTCTATTTTTATTGAGTGAGCGTACTCTCCATTAATTATAATATTTGCCTTTTGTGAATCATAAATTGTAGTCACGATGTTTTCAAATTTAGTGCCTAAATTCATACTGTACATTTGCTGAATTAGGAATTGCCAATTTAGATTGTCAAAGGTCTTCTGTGCATCCAAGAATACAAGGGCTATTTGTTTTTCCGGATGGGCTTCGTAGTATTCCAAAACATTTAATACTATTCTTAAATTGTTCCTAATTTGTCTATTAGGAAGAAATCCGTTTGATCTTTATGTATATATTCATTCAATATTTTTTTCAATCTATTTGCTATAATTGTGGTAAATATTTTATAATCAGTATTTAACAAGGAAATTGGTCTATAATTTTGTATATATCGTAAATCTGACTCTTCTTTCGGAATCAGCGATATCAGTGTCTCCTTCCATGAATCCGGCATTCTTGCTGCTAGTAGGACCTCATTTTATACTTCCACCATGAGGGGTCCTATTTGTTCTCCTATTTTCTTATAAAGTTCCCCTGGTATCCCATCGGGACCTGGGGTTTTATTGTTCTTTTGGTTTTCTATTGCTGTTTTTAACTCGGGCCATGTAATAACTCTAATTAACATTTCCTTCATCTTCTCCTTGATTATTTTATCTTTAGTAATACCCAAATAGTTTCTTATCATATCTTCATTTTCCTCCTTTTTATAAAGATCTCCAAAAAATTTACATGCAATTTCTTTTTTCTGTTCTATCCCTTGTTGGGAATCCCCATTCTCATCTATTAATTGGTAGATCAATCTTTTTTGTTTTTCTTTTTTAAGTTTAAAGACCAGCCACCTCCTGTTCAAAAAATATCTGTCTGGCTGTATTTAACTTTGAAACCATTCCTTCTTGTTCAATTAAATTTATGTTTAGTTATTATCATCTGTTTTGTCAATTTGCAATCCTTTGGGGTGCTTTGCAGCTGAATTTCTAATTCTTTGATTCTTTGTTCTAATTTATTTTATTGGGCATATTTTTCTTTATTTCTTTTAGCAGTATATGATATCATTGTGCCTCTTATTATTGCCTTCATTGTATCCCAAATATTCTGTTTTGTAGTTGCCTCATTATTATTTTCTTTTTAAAAATAATCTAATTCCTCATCAAGTTTATTCATAAATTATTTCTCTTTAATTAGCTGTGTATTTAAGGTCCACTTTTTCCTTGGTTTCTTCCTGCCTTTCCACACTATCTGAATCAGGTTGCGATCTGCCCATTCGTTTGGTAAAATTTCAATCTCTTTTAATTCATTTACTAATTCACCATTCGTCCACACCATATCGATTCGTGTCCATGATTGGTGAGGGTTGGAGTAAAATGTAAATTGCTTTTTCTCGGGGTTTAATTTCCTCCACATGTCTATCAAATTTAGTTCAATCATCATTTCTTCACATGTTTTTGGTTATTCTCTTTTTTTCTTCTCCCCCCCCCCGCCCCCCACTACTATGATCTTTCTGGTGGTCCACAATAGCATTGAAATCCCCCAAGATACAAATATTCCTTTTATCTAATTCCACTAATTTCCCATGTAATTGTTTTAAAAAATCCTTTTGGTTATCATTAGGGGCATAGATTACCACTAGAGGAATTGGAATTGATTTAATCCAAATTTGTAACACCAGAATTCTTCCATTGGGGTCTATCCAAATTGGCTCTGCTTTCATATCATCTTTCACATATACTGCTATCCCTTTCTTTTTCCTAAAATCTGCTGGCGACGTATACAAATTCCCTAGCTTGGGGCATTCTAGATATTTTTCTTTTTCCTTCCTTATATGAGTTTCTTGTAAACATATTCTATCTGCATTTTGTTTAATTAATTTGGTTAATAGTCTTTTCTTTTTTATCATAGAGTTTAGGCCATTTATGTTAATTGATAATATTTTCTTTTCTTCATCCATCACCTAATTGACTCTTGCTCTTCGTCTTGTAGTTATTCCTGTCTCTCTTTGTGGCTGATTGTACGTCTTCGGTTCTTCTCTCTCTTGATGTTGTTTATTTTTCAAATTCCTACAATTCCCATCTCTATTTTTCTGGTCGTCTTGGTCGTCTTGCGAATTCATTTCTAACTCGTCTCTACTACTCAATTCTTCATGGCCGATCAATCGTTCATAGAATTCTTGGGCTTTTTCCATGGAGTCTACTTTAATTTTTCTTTCTTCTCAAGTGATTAGCATTCCCTCTGGGATTAGCCATCTAAATATGATACCTTTTTGGTTTACTTGGTTCGCCAAGAATTTATAATCTTGCCTCTGCTCTCTCACTCTTCTTGGGATTTGTTTAAGCACCAAGATTTCTTTTCCTTTGTATGTAATTGTTTCTTCTCTAGAAATTTTGTATATAATATCTCGAACTTTCCTTCTGGCAAATCTCACATGGACCTCTTTTGGATGTTTATGTCATCTTGCGTAATTTGTGCTCACTCTGTATACTTTGTCTAACTCTTTCAGAATATCATCCTTATCTTTTTCCAATAGTCTGCTAATATTCCTGCCATCACTTGTTCTAAGTCCTCTTCTTTAGATTCCATTATATTTTGGAATCTCAGATATGCTGCGGCCTTGTTCATTTCCAATATACCAAGGAGTCGTCCATTACTTTACTCACATTTCTTTACTCACAATTCTTAATTGCTGATCAACTATTTTCAGCTTCTTTTCCGTTTGTTCCGTTCTTTTCTCAACCTCCTTTATTGTTGATTGATTCCTTTCTAATGCTTGCTGTATTGTTTCAATTTTTTGATCCAACTTTAGGATATCTAGTTTCATTTCTGCCTTTAAGTTTCCCATCTCTTCTTTTAGTTCATTTGGTAGGTTGTTTTTCTCCAGGTAGAGTTTCTTCAATTGTCTTTTGTGCCATCACTGAGGTTGATGGCATTGAAGTTGTTTGTACTGAAGAGGTCTTCTTTCCAGTTTTAAGTGTTGTATTAGTGACAGAGGTCATTTCTTGTAAAATTTGTTTTTGTTTTTATATTATATTACATATGTTGTTCCAAATTAACATTCACTGTTGAGAAGTATCAACTATAAATGGCCACTATGCTAATTAATATGATATGTTACAGGATTAACCTCTCTTATCAATATATATATATTCTCCAGAACACTTTTACAGCTAATTTCTAAATCAAATATCTCGATCTTAATAATATATCAAATTCCTTTATTTAAATTTAAATACTATTGACCTGTATATCTATAAGTGCTATAGAATCCCAAATCTCAAAATAGTGTTATGAAATAATATTTCAAATACTTACAAATCTAAATAAAGATATATCAACCTTACTATACAATAATAATAATAGTTAATCTATAGTAATCACAATTAATCACAATTAATTATTTAATTCAATCTAATCAATGCCTATAATCAAATATCTATACCTAAATAATTAATTATCACCTCCCTTTTTTGTGTGTGTGTTATAACCAAATCTAAACTACAATATTTACTAAAGTATCAATTAAATATATTTAAATTACATTTACCACATTCAAAAATCAGTTAAGTTGATATCAAAAAATAATTGTTGCAATCCACAAATTTAAAAGCTTAAAGTGTCTTAATATAATTGTTCAGTTCTTCAAGATTCCTTCACCGAGCGCACTGGAAGCACAGAGTTGCTGAGTAATGTCTCTGATTTCACTATCTCACCACACTTTCCACTGTAGTTGTTTCTCCGTTTGTTTAAAAGCTTTACAAGTCAATTTTTAGATTCAAACAGTCTCTTTCTTTAATAAATCTCCACTTACTATAGCTCCAGTCCAATAATCCAAAAGGAGACCAGTAAATTATTCAGTTTCATTCGTGGAATGTGTAAAGTTGTAATTTAATTCCTTACTTCAAGCCTCCCCACATCTCACGTTCGTCCTTCCAATTTCCCCCAAAGTCCACAGTTCAAACCCTTCAAAGTTCCCTTAAATTAAATTGTTATTCTTTCTTCTTCTTTCTCTCCCCCAATTATTTTCAGTCTCTCAGATCCCTCCGATTCTCTTATCTTCTCTGTCCGATCACTTGCGTCCTTACCCTCTTTCGTCTCACGAGCCCTTTTGCTTTCGCCACCACTCGTATCTGCTTTGGCCACTGTTTTCGGGCTTCGCTCTGACTAAGATACTCCAATATTCAATGCTCAATCAGGTTTGAAAGAATCAAATTCTTTCACTCGCACTCTTCATTCACCACGGTCTGTCACTCACTCGCTTCCTCTTGTATGCAATGATCAAGGCTTAAGGACCGCCATTGCTGACAGTCTCTTGTTGTCGGTCTCCACAGGGTTTCTCTATGTCGCGATGAGAATTGCCTTTTTCACACCGCGACTTGAGTCTCCCCACACTGGCATGCTTCTCTACAAGATGCGTGCAACCCTAAGGGTCACTCCAACAGCAAGAGGAGATAGCGTGAAACCTAGGACGAGCTTCAGCACCACCATTCGCCCATATCTCATCACCGGAAGTCCCAGAAGTAAGAGATTCTTTATGGGTCCATAAAACAGGTTTGAGAGGGTGCCTCAATTCAAAACTTCAATGAAGCCAAGCATCCCTTTGAAGTTTCACTTGCTCTAATAATTGCCTTTACTTATACTTTAGTTATTTGGCCAAGTGGGTTAGACACGTAAAGAATTATATAATAATTGTGCCCATCCATTGATGTTCAACCATTCCTTCATCAATCTTTCTTCAGTTATTCTACAATAACCCCATATAAGTGAAAACTCATCTTTAACACCAAACTATTGGTCAAAACATCATCTCTTTTCAAAATGTAGCTGTTAAAACTTGCACAACTGCTTAAATGCTTAACACGAGCCAAAACACATTCATGCCTCCAGTTATGCCAGCATTTCTTCCAATCTGTTGTCCTCCAGGTGTGCTGGGACTACAACTTCAAAGATTCCCAGCTGACCCATACAAGAGCTAAAGTCCAATCTATTTGAAAGGCACCAGATTAAGAAAGGCTGAGTTAGAAAGACCAGATATGCAATCCTGGGTTCAAGCCAGAATTAACTGTGCTGTTGGAAAGAAGGCAGAAATAGAAAAAACTGTGGTTGTTTGAAGGTCTGTCCAGGTGTACTGCTGAGTTTGGCAGCTGGGCTTTGGAGAAGGCCACTTTGGTTTATTTGAAGAAAGAGTCAAAGATTGCAATGCATAAAAGTGTCACGGTTGACCAGTACAGACAATGGATGGTTGTTCTTGTGATTTGTCTGTCACGCTTAATGAAGAAAGCAAGAAAAGCTGCTCAAAGATGATTCCCCTCCCCCTCAAGTAGCATATTTGTTGAGCTGGGATCAGCAAACAAGTACAAGCCAGCTGCTGTCACATGGATGAGGTAGTCATCAAAACATCTGTGGAGGTAAGTCAAAGTTTTTTACTTTGAAACCAAAGGTTTTAAAGTAAAGAAACAAAAAGTGAGGTTCCCCTAGTTTCTTTTTTCAATATTGCAGTGAGAAAGGCAACGATCCAGTTCATACAGATCATACTAAAACCTGGAGATGCTCAAACATATACATTAATCAGTAATTATTGATGTAACAAGAAACATATTAAGTAAATTTTATTTGACTTAAATTTAAATCAAATGGAACAAGCTGTCCTTTATTAAATTTAAATCAAATGGAACAAGCTGGGTGTCCTTTATTAATGCTGCTTCACATGGTAATCAATTTCTGTAGACCGTCTCTCTTTACCCTCCTCCCATCCCAGAATGGAGAAATTGGAGAGAAAGGGATTTCAAGAGAGTGAGCTGTTTGTATTGCATGTCTGTAGTTTCCAACCCTGGACTATGGTGTTGACCATAGTCAACACATTACTTTTGACGTGAGCATTCCAAAGGGCAAGAAATGGCTAGAAGGCAAACAAGGGTGTGAAATTGACTGGTCTTGGTTTTTTTTTCAGCTGGAAAGAACAGTCATGGTCTTCATTTCTCATTTAGTGACTGCTTTGCTTAGAGGCAGAGTTACTGGTCCCAATGAGAATCATTATGTGAGGACTACCTGTAATATGACACTGTACCACAGTACAGCATACTACACTAGATTTTACTTTCCACATAGAGCTTAAGACAGGGCTCCATCAGGTTCCTATTTCTCATCTGTTTTTAGCAGTAGTACTTAGATATATATACTGCTTCACAGTGCTTTACAGCTCTTTCTAAGCCAGTGGTTTTCAAACTGTGGGTTGCGATCCCTTTGGGGGTCGAACGACCCTTTCACAGGGGTCGCCTAAGACCATCGGAAAATACATATTTTTGATGGTCTTCGGAACCGAGCCATAATTATATGGTTGGGGGTCACCACAACATGAGGAATTGTATTAAAGGGTCGCAGCATTAGGAAGATTGAGAACCACTGCTCTAAGCGGTTAACATAGTTGGCATATTGCCCCCAACAATCTGTGTCCCCATTTTACCAAACTTGGAAGGATGGTAGGCTGAGCCAACCTTGAGCTGATGAGAATTGAACTGCTGGCAGTTGGCAGAATTAGTCTGCAATACTGCATTCTAACCACTGTGCGACCACGGCTCATTTTAAGGGGAACATAAGCACCACAGAAGTGTCACAAAAAACAAATGTGTTCTCTGTCTCTTTTTTGTTTGTTTGCTTCAGACAAACTGGCTCCCAGTTATGCAGGTAGAATTTTCTCTGCTTGGTGCTTAGGTCCAGTCACATTTTGCTGGTGTGCTGAAACTATTTATTTAAACTTGACCTGACTCATTTTTTTTTCCTATCATGGGAAGCTTAATGTGGTTTAGCACTTTTCATACTAAAAGTCACATATTTTTCTCTCAGTGATAATTATAGTTCTGCAAAATCTAAAGTGGATTTTTCTCTCTCTCAAGTAATTTCAAAATTCCCATTCTATCACAAGATTTAGCCAGATTAAGTGCATGTAGTCTGTCTTGGTTAATCCCAGAAAAACTAAACAAAGTAGATACTTTGAATAGGAGATCATCAGAAAACCCTAGAGGCTTAGTCAAGACAGCTAAGTATCCTCCACCAAAGAAAGGAATAGAGAACATAATTATGAAAACCTCTGATGTGGTTAATTTGAAAAAGTCTTTGCTGAACCACAGATCAAGTGAATCTGATTTCATAAATTGTAGTAAACCATAAGGTGGTTGGTTGGTTTGGTTGAAGTTAGGCTGAAAAGTTGAGTCATTCTCACATTTATGTGCCCTGAAATGCTGCTTTTCAAGACTGAGTTTAGCTCAGCTTAGCTTTATGAGTAGTCCTTGACTTACGACCGCAATTGAATCCAAAGTTTCTGTCGCTAAGTAAAACATCTGTTAAGTGAGTTTGCCCTATTTTTCAACCTTTCTTTCATAGTTGTTAAGTGAATCATTGTTAAATTAATCAAACCATTGTTAACTGAATCTGACTTCCCCATTTATTTTGATTTTGTGACAGTTGCAAAAGGATATCACATGATCCCTGGACACTGCAATCGTCATAAATATGAGTCAATTGCCAAGTATCTGAATTTTGAGCACATAACCATGAGGATGCTATAAGGTCGCCAGTGTGAAAACTGGTCATAAGTCACTTTTTACAGTGTCGTAACTTTGAATGGTCACTACAAGAATTGTTGTAAGTTGAGACTAACTATATTGCAGTTCGGTGAAGCTTCTCCATTTCATATAGATTTAGCTTATACCCTAACATTCTTCCAAGATATCTAAAGCCACCAAAGCCACCATGACCAGAGGTGACCTTATAGTTAGGTGAAATGAAACAGCTACTTCAAGTGGCAGATGGAATGGGTAAGTTTTGTGGTCAAGTTCCTCATTACTGCCCTCCTAGCCAACTGCCTGGATCAGCTGCTGCATTGCACACAAGTTTTACAATTCTCCAAGCAACTTGCTGTTCCATTTAATTGTTCTATAGAGGACATTCTGAGACGGGCCCCAAGGCAGCAATTGAGAAGCTGCTACAGGCATTTCATAACGTATTATTTTAATACAAATGAAAATGAATATAACATGTCCCAGGATAATGTTACGAGAGTCAATCTGGGACAATCACCAGGAGCGGAGATTTTGTCTTCCAAGTTTTTGAACTTGTGCTGGAGCCCATCTTCGGGGAACCTCTATCTACAAGTTCCCTGAGCTCCAGTATGAGTCCGAAATCTTGGAAGACAAAAATCTCTTGTCCTGTGGCCAATTTAGTTTGGATCCTGCAATATTATTATTTTTTAATAAAAGTTTTATTTAAGTTTTCACAAAACATATAAATACAAATAAAATATCTTTTTTTGAGAACAGTGTGCCCCCAGGTTATCACTTCTCCATACAGACATAAACTCAATATTATTTTAGAGTCCCACTTGAAGTGATGTTTACAAAGTGACTGGCTAGAAGTTGAGTTACAACCATTTGTTTGAGATAATGGCAAATATCTGTAGCTCGGGTGTAGGATGAGGGTGGAGGTTCGTTCTCCGAGCCTATGGGTTAATCTCCAAACATTTCATTACCAGGCTAAGTTAACATCTTCAGCGGAGTTTAGGAAATGTTATTGTTGGTGTATAAAGATTTATTGCAAGCTTTATCTCTCTAGATTTAGAAGAATCTGAGCTACTAATAGTCAAGGGAAATGAGTTAAGAAGGCATTCAAAGTAGGCTGGATTTAGATCTCTCTTAGGGAGCACAGGGACTCATGACTTATCATACATTTGACCCCTCCCTCTGGCTCAGCCTGGTCATCTCCTACAGATGGGCAGTTCAGAAAGGCAAAAAACAAACAAACAAACAAGGCCATGTGTCATTCAGATTGCAAGTTGCACTTGTATTGCACCTAGAACCACACCAGCAACCAGTTTAGTTTATTCAGAAGAGATAACTCATGGGCACTCTTCGGGATGTTGATAATTGTTCATGTGGCTGCCTCACAACTTCCAAGTGAACTTCAAGGCCAAGTACCATAATCCAGATGTTATGTGATTAAAGCATGAATGGCTGTGAGGAAGAGATCCTGGTCCAGGAAAGGGTGCAATTGTTGCACCAGATGAATCTGGGCAACCAAACCTTTCCCTCAGCCACTGCTGCTCCTTGAGCAGGAACTGAGAGTCCAGAAAGATCTCCAAATTGCACAATGGTTTTGTTTTGGGAAGTATGAACTTATTGAGAACTACAGGTGGCAAATCTCTGATACTGGAAGAACTCAACTCTTGTCAGGGTTGAGTTTAAATCTGTTCTTCCTGATCCAGATCTCCACAGCCTCCTGGCACAGTGACATGGCCATGATTGGTTGATCTGAGGCTGAGATGTCCAACTGAACCTACTGATAATATTGGACCTCCCTACAGTGAAGGGCCTCATCCACTGTTTTAAGTGGGTTTTAAATAGAAGACAATGAGCTCTGAGGCATACCCTTCAGATAAGAAGGCTTGCCTTCCCCCACCTCCCTACCAACACTGATTATAACCCACTTAAGAGAAAAGAGAATATGGTGCCTCCCACTCTTAATCCTGTAGGATAACCCATAAGGATACCAACCCATAAGGTCAATAGTATTGGAAGTTACTGAGAGACCAAGAAGAGTCTGGGTTGTTGCAACACTCCCACTTAGGCTCTGTCAGGGATCATTCACAATTGTTACCTCCAAACTATTTTCCTAACAGAAGGTTGGAGACCGGACAGAAATTCCCCATCACTTCCATCAGTGTCTTTTTTAGGAGAGTTCATATCACCACCTTGTTCAGGGCAGATGACACCATCTCTTCATACAGGCCATCACATAGATCCAAACCCACACCATGACCTTGCAAATCTTAATTAAACAGGAGGGGCATGGATCCATTTAAAAAATCGTCAGACTTATAAGAGTTTAGGATTCTGTTCGAGGAGTCACACGGTCATTTTAAACAGCTATCTGCAGAGATGAAAAGAATGGAGGAATAAGAAGTTTTGCTGCAATTACCACCACCAAGTAATTCCAAATTGCATCCCAAGCCTTGACTAAGACCTTGGTCAAACTACCCACCAACATCAGGAAGTTCCTCAAGCGTCTCTAGTTCCCTTCCAGGTCCATGAGGTCAGTCCAATAAATCCTCTACTTCTGTAGGATGGGAACAACAGCCCCAAAGCAACCAAAGACTGATCTAACCATGGATGGATGGTAACACCTACCATATCCACCATCATATCTCAACTGGCTTCCCCATTGACTGTGCTTGTCAGAAGGTCGCAAAAGGGGGTCACATGATCCCAGGACACTGCAACCGTCATAAATATGAACCAGTTGCCAAGCATCTGGATTTTGATCACGCGACCATAGGGATGCCAAAATGGTAGAAAATGTGAAAAACAGTCATAAGTCACTTTTTTCAGTACCGTTGTAACTTTGAACAGTCACTAAAGGAACTGTTGTAAGTTGAGGACTATGTGTAGTCAACTGATGACCACAACTGAACCCAAAATTTTTGTTGCTAAGCAAGGCAGTTGTTAAGCACATTTTGCCCCATTTTACAATCTTCCTTACCACGATTATTAAGATAGTTAACACTGTTGTTAAGAGAATCCATCTTCCCCATGACTTGTTAGAAAGTCGCCAAATGGGATCACATGATCCCGGGACCAGAGGTGGGTATTCAGTAGATTCTGACCAGTTCTGGAAAACCGGTAGCGGAAATTTTGAGTAGTTCGGAGAACCTGCAAACACAACCTCTGACTGGCCCTGCCCTCATCTATTCTCTGCCTCCCATTGAGTCCCAGCTGATCAACTGGGTCTTCTTTGGTTGCCCTGCACAGGAGAACGGAGCTGGAAAGCAGGTTAGTGGGGTGGGGAGGGAATGGGGATTTTGCAGTAACTTTCTCCTGCCATGCCCACCAAGCCACTCTCACCAAGCCACGCCCACAGAACTGGTAGTCAAAAATGTTGAATCCCACCACTGCCTGGGACACTGCGACTGTCATAAATACATGCAAGTTATCAAGTGGCCAAAATTTGATCATGTGACCATGAGGATTCTGCAGGAGTTGTAAGTGTGAAAAACGGTCATAAGTCACTTTTTTCAATGCCATTGTAAGTTTGAACAGTCATTAAACAAATTGTTGTAAATCAAGGCCTATCTGTATTTTTGCTGAAACTTTAAAGGTTACCAAAAAAAAAAAAATATTTTTAAAGTGTTATGCCAGAATCTTTCCAACTCTGGCATCTGCTTTTCTTTGATACACATGTTTTGAATCCCAGAGGTGGTCTTCAGCAGGTTCTGACCAGTTCTGGAGAACCAATAGCGGAAATTTTGAGTAGTTCAGAGAACTGGCAAATACCACCTCTGACTGGTCCCTGCCCCCATCTATTCCCTGCCTCCCAAGTCCCAGCTGATTATCTGAGTCTTCTTTCGTTGCCCTGCACAGGAGAATAGTTCTGGAAAGCAGGTTAGTGAGGTGGGGAGGGAATGGGGATTTCCGTGCCACACCCACCAAGCCATGAAGCCACGCCCACCAAGCCATGCCCACCAAGCCACGCCCACAGAACTGGTAGTAAGAAAATTTGAATCTCACCACTGCTGAATCCCATCTGGGAAATGAGATTGTTGTGGCTAAATATGCCACTGGAACCACACTGACATTTTAACAAGTCAGATTTCTTTTTGCCAATCCCACAAGGTACAGAGCCTTAAAGCTTCCTCCCCAGCTGCCATACAGATCAAAACTTGACCCAGCCAGCTCCCTGGAATTCTTGTTAGACTAGGAAAGTGAATTGATATTTGCAGCCCAAGGGTGCAATTCTGGTGAAGAAGGAAGCCAGAATTGAAGAAATAAAACTTGCTTTTCCACATGCTGTGAATCTGATCAATAGTGAGTCCCCCACACCTATTATTAGCTCCCAAACCCGCAAGTCCTCAACTTAATTCATAAAGATAGCATTTGTCACCTGCTGTGTAAGGCACACCAGCCTGAGGCTGAGCACCAATGATGAGAAAAAATTGGGAGGAAATACACTTTATCTTTGCTATGCACACCTATGGAAGGATTTTTAATAGGAGCCTTTCTGAGTCACACCTTGAATGCAATTTAGATTTAGCTTCCTTTTCTCTTCCAAAAAGGGGATTCGAGCCCTGTGCTTTCAGCAGCTCTCATGGAAAAAGGAAAGGCAGCAGGATAACACTGCACTTTGGGGTTGTTGTTTTTTAAACTGCACATTTTTAATGCATGGAAGTGGTAAAAAGATCTGAGTTGAATGGAGAAGGCTTGGCAGGAGACGAGTGGAAAGAGCATTTGTTCCTCTGCTTGCTTGTTAAGCTGCCTCTCTTTCCTTCTGTGTTGGCCCTAAAATGAGACCTAAAATGGATGAAAGAAAGGCATTGCAGGGAGGGAAATGAGGGTTCACATTATCACATATTGCAGCCTTAACACTAGGAACAGTGGAATGGAATGAAATAGAAAAGAGAATAGAATAGAAAAGAAAAAAATAGAATAGAATAGAAAATAGAATAGAATAGAAATAGGATAGAACAGAATAGAGAATAAAAAATAGAATAGAAAATAGAATAGAATATAGAATGGAATGGAATGGAATAGGAGATAGTCCTCGAGTTATGACCACAATTGAGCCCAAAAGTCCTGTTGCTGAGTGAAGCGTTTGTTAAATGAGTTCGCCCCATTTTACAACTTTTCTTGCCACAGTTGCTAAGTGACTCACTATAGTTGTTAAATTAATAAAACTGTTGTTAAGTGAATCAGGCTTCCCCATTGACTTTTCTGATCAAAAGATCACAGAAGTGGATCACGTGACCCCAGGACACTGCCACTGTCATAAGTATGAGTCAATTGCCAAGCATCTGGGTTTTGATCCCATGATCATGGGAATGCTGCAACAGTTGTGAATGTGAAAAATGGTCGTAAGTCAATTTTTTCAAAGACGTTGTAACTTTGAACTGTCACAACATGAACTCTTGTAAGTTGAGGACTACCTGCAGAACAGAACAGAACAGAACAATAGAACAGAATAACGTTATTTGACCAAGTGAACTCAGTGTCCGTGCAAAGCAGCGTCTTCTTCTTCTTCATCATATGAATAAAAGGAGAGAGTAAAGATGATAATAAGAAGGATAAATAATTCTAGTAGTCCTCAACTTACAACAGTTCATTTAGTGACTGCTCAAAGTTTCAACAGCATTGAAAAAAGGGATGTACAACCATTTTTCACATATGACCACTGCAGCATCTCCATGGTCACACGATCAAAATTCAGATGTTCGGCAACTGAGTCAAATTTATAATGGTCACAGTGTCCTGGGATCAAGTTTGTTCCCCTTTGTGACCTTCTGACAAGCAAAGTCAATGGGAAGCCAGATTAACTTAACAACTGGGCTACTGACTTAACAGCTACACTGATTCACTTAACAACTGTGGCTAGAAAAGCCATAAAATGGGGCCAAAGTCCCTTAACAAACGTTTCACTCAGCAACAGAAATTTTGGGTTCAAGTGGGGTCATAAGTCAAAGACAAAATCACGCATACCACCCAACCATTAAGTGTGGTTCATAAATAAATACATTGAATAGAATTCTTTATTGGCCAAGTGTGATTGGACACACAAGAAATTTGTCTTGGTGCAAATGCTCTCAGTATATATAAAAAGAAAAAAAAATACATTCATCAAGAATCATAAGATACAACACTTAGTGATAATCATAGGTTACTAATAAGCAATCAAATCATACTAGGAAACAAATAAAACAATGTGAATTGTAATGATACAAGCAACACGGTTATAGTCATAAGTGGGAAGAGATAGGTAAAAGGAAGGAGAAGAATAACAGTAATACGGTCTTAGTAAATAGTTGGGACAGTTTTGAGGGAATTAGTTGTTTAGCAGAGTGATGGCATTCAGGAAAAAAAACTATCCTTGTGTCTAGTTAGTCTGTTGTGCAGCACCCTATAGCATTGTTTTGAGGGTAGAAATTGAAATAATTTATGTCCAGGATGTGAGGGCTCTATAGATATTTCCACAGCTCTCTTTTGACTTGTGCAGTGTACAGGTCCTTAATGGAAGACAGGGGGGTAACAATTGTTTTTTCGGCAGTTCTAATTATCCATTGAAGTCTGTGTCTGTCTTCTTTGGCTGCAGAGCCAAACCAAACAGTTACAGAGGTGCAAATGACAGACTCAATAATTCCTCTGTAGAACTGAATCAGCAGCTCTTTGGGCAGTTTGAGCTTTCTGAGTTGGCGCAGAACGAACATTATTTGTTGTGCTTTTTTGATGACATTTTTGAAGTTATGTGTCCATTTTAAATCTTGAGATATCATAGAACCTAGAAACTTGAAGGTTTTTACTGTTGATACTGTTTTGTCCAGTATTGTAAGAGGTGATAGTGTAGGAGGGTTTCTCCTAAAATCTACCACCAGTTATACAGTTTTGAGTGTATTTAGTTCAAGATTGTTCTGGTTGCACAAGGCTAGTTGTTCAACCTCCTGTCTGTATGGAGATTCATCACTCTGTAGAATGAGACCAATCACTGTTGTAACATCTGCAAACTTCAGTACTTTAACAGAGGATCTTTGGAGATGCAGTCATTGGTATATAGAGAGAAGTGGAGAGAGCACAAAAGCCTTGGGGGGCTCCTGTGCTAATTGTACAGGTATCTGATGTGATTTTGCCCAGCTTTACCTGCTGCTTCCTGTCTGTTAGGAAACTTATGATCCATTTAGAAGTGTGGTCAGGTACAGCTAGCTGATTTTAGTTTAGGTAGAAGAATATCTGGAATGATGGTATTGAATGCTGAGCTGAAGTCTACAAAGAGGACCCTTGCATAGATCTTTGGAGATTCATGATGTTGAATTGCCAGCAGACTGTTGTAAGTCGAGGACCACCTTTAATCGGTCTGCTAAGTGGGGTTTATCTGTATTGCATAGAAGGCAGAGACCACCGGAGGGAGCCCAGCTCTCGGTCTACGAGAGGGCAAGCCAGAGTTTGGTGACTTAACAGACCCGTTCGCTAGATGGCTCTGCGCCTTTCTCCATCCTTTCCCCATTCCTAACCAGCTCCCCCCCTCCCGATTTCCCCATAATACCCCTCCCCCCCCCCCCCCCATATCCCGCGCGGATAAGCCCTGATGTTTTGCAGAGCCTCTCTTCACTCCATTCCCCAAACCCGTCCCTGCACCAGCATGGGAGGGCGACGTCCAGCACGGTGAGCAGTGCCGGCTTTCTGGGTGCCCCGGGAGGTTAGGATGGGGTCTCCCCAGGGGTACCGAGCTTCGTGGTGGACTTTCCTACTGCACCAGGCGCCGCACATCAACTTCCAGTTCGAGGCAGCGGGGAGCGAATTTGCTCCAGAGGATTTGGGCTACCAGCAGGTGAGTCTCCCCACCACCACCAACTCTCTCTCTCTCTCTCTCTCTCTCTCTCTCGTGGGAACGTGGGTATCGAAGGCATGGAGTGAAGAGAGACGGGACCCGGGCTAGGATAAGAGTGGGGAGCCGGCAGGCAAGGCAGCCGGGGGACGGAGGCGAAGGGAGAAAAGAGAGGACGGAGGCGGAGGAAGACAGCGGATGGATGAAGCCGGGGAGAAAAGCGAGAGGGGGAAAAAGCGGCGCGGGGCGGGGGAAACACTTGGATAACGCGAATTCAGCTGCAGCGCAGCGCCGAGCAATCTCGGCGGATGGATGTAAAAAGGGATGGAGGCAGGGGGCGATCGGAGGCAAAGAAAGGCAAGCGGGGCAGAAGAGGGGTGGAGAAGTGGGAATCTCAAAATAGGATGGGGCAAAGGCGAAGCGTTTGGAGCAGAGGAAGGGATGGAAGCCCCGGGGCAGAAGAAAAAAAAGTGGGACTCGAAGGGAGGCAAGGAGGGAGGGAGGGAAGGGCGAGTCAGCCTGGTCCTGGGGAGGATTGAGAAGGGGAGGGTGGACTGGAGAACCCGGGGGGTGGGGGGGCGGTTAAGGGAGGAGCGAAGGGATGGAAGATACCCGGAGGGAGACGAGCCCTGGGAAAGATGGAGGAGCAGATCGGAATGAAGTTGGGGTAGGGAGAGGTGGAGGTGGAGCGGGGGATGGAAACGGAAGGGATCAGAGTAAGAGAACCGAGGGTGGGGATGAAGATCAGCAGGAAGGAGCAGCCATGGTCTCCCAGACCCCGAGCTCCTTTGACGTTACAGCATGCAAGAAAATTCAGATTCTTCTCTTAAGGGAAGAATTTTGGGTAGTCCTCTTGTGCTTGGTGGCACTCAATGTCCTTTGCCACCCTAGTGGTGTCCTTTTTCAACCCGTCACCTCCAGACGTGATGGAATGTCTTTGGCCATGTTGGTGGGAACCCAGAAAAATCACACACACCGGGAAAGTGCAAAATTGGAGGATCTTGAATTGTGGGGTCACATAGAAGTTGAGTTCGATAGAAAGACTGATCTAAAGAAGTTCCCATTAAAAAGACATGTTCAGAGGAATGAAGAGAACCTGAATACAGCTGGCAATGATCCAACAGTTGTGCCATTGAGAAAAAGTGCTACACCTGTTGTGAAAGTAGATATCAACCAATGCTGTGTTGGGTGGATTCACAACTATTTGCTCGAAAGCAGCCATATCTAGCATGACTGAGAGTACACGGCAGCCATATTATCTGTATCAATTTTCACAAGCCATCACTTGATGAGTTTTGTCTTAATATGTTGTGTGAACTCAGCCACTCTGCTTTGTAATCCATGATTTAGCTATAAAAAGCAATAAGAGTAACACAGACACTTGTAGCTTTTTCAACATGCTGTGGTTTAAAGGAAACATAGCTTAGCAAACTGGTGGGCACAGAATTACAAGCACTCACCTGCGTATTTCCATTTAGCTAGTCTCAATCCAACATTTTATTTCTCAATCTTTTGCTTCTTTTTAACAACGCAAGTATGACCTAAGGAACTTGGGAAACTACTTATCTGGGAATAAGTAGATATTTGTCCATTAAAAATTGTTCACTTTTAAAGTAATTGTGCTATTCGAATTGCTAAAAAATACAAATGCATATACCAGCATGAATCGTAGAAAATATGGGGGAAGGAAGGAGGGGAGGAAGGAAGATTATAAAACATTTCTAAAAGGTTCTACTATATCTTTTGGAGTAGGGGGGAATTGTCTGTCAGAGAAAAAAAAGTGTAGTGTCCACAGACAACATATATCCATCCATTTCTTTGAATCAGGTGTAGATTTCTCCCTCTAATATTATACAATACCTTTTATCTAAACCCATGACTGAAAAAATCCACAGTTCTTGATACCTTGGTAGATACTAAATCCTGGTCATATATCCAATATCACATGCCTCCTTAATATATCACTATTGATCCAGAATTCTATTAACAAACCAGCGTCAACTCACATTGCAACAATAATAGGACAAGACCAAACCATAGCAGTTAATGTTCCAACTCCTGAATTATACCTCTATCACCGTGGTAATTTTAACTCATCCTTATTAAATATTTTCTGAAATGTCAACAATCTACAAACCAAGTTTTTTGTTGTTAATGTATTTAACATCTTGTTAAAGTCATAGTGAACTGATTTCACATTGTTTAGTACAATCCTTTAATCTCAGTATTTCAGAATATCATATCAGGTGGAAGGGACTTTGAAAGTCTTCCATTTCACTCCCTGTCCAAGGCAGGAATCCTTATACCATCTCAGACAAATGGTGGTCTAATCTTTTCTTGATGTGGACCACAAATCTGGGAATCAGCTGTCCCATTGGTTAATCGTTCTCACTGTCACAAAATTTCTCCTTCGTTCCATGTTGGGTGATCAGATTCCACCCATTGCTACGTGTCCTCCCCTCAGGTGCTATCAAGAATAAATCAACCTGCTCTTCCATGTGACAGCCCTTAATATTGGAAGGTGGCTATTGTGTCACCCCTTAAGTCTTCTCTCCATCAGGCTAAGCCTGCCTAGTTCCCTTAGCCAATCATCCTACAATTTAGCATACAGACTCCTTGTCATCTTTGTCGCTTTTCTCTGCCTTCTTTCTGGCAACTCAGCATATTTTCTGTATCTTGGTGACCAGAACTGGATGCAATATTCTAAGTGTGATCTCATTAGGGCAATATAGAGTGTCACTATGACTTCGAGAGATCTTGATGCTTTCCCTCAGTTGATGCAGCCTAAGACTGCGTTGGCTTTTTTGGCAGCTGCAGCATATTTCTGGCTCATACTTAAGTGGTGGTCCATCAGGATTCCTAGATTCCTCTCACAGTCCCTACGGTTGACCAGGTATTGCTTATTTTGTACCTGCACATTTGGTTTTCCCTGTTTAAGTGCAAGATCTTACTTTACTCACCACCGAATTGCCTTTTGATGTGTCAGGTCCAATGCTCAAGGTCACCTTGGAGAAAATCTATCTACTTGGTGGTAAAGAGTTGATAGCAATAGCACTTAGACTTATATACTGCTTTACGGTGCTTTACAGCCCTCAGAGGGGCTGTAAAAAGCACTATGAAGAGGCATGTAAGTCTTAGTGCTATTGCTATATGATGTTTTAAGCTGTTGTTAGCCATTCAGATTCATGGATTTAGATGGGCAATCTCATATACACGTAATCCTCACTTAGCTACTGCCTCAGTGACCTTTCGCAGTTACGACAGTGTCAAAAAAGTAACTTTGCGACCAATGCCAGCATTTACGATCTTTATGTCATCTTTTTCTCAGTCATGTGCTTCCATTACAACCAGTTAATACATATGGTTCTGTGTTAAATCATGAGCACAATCACAATTACATAATTATTCAGTTAGTGATTGTTTCACATAACAACTGAATTGCTAATCCCAGTTGGAGTTACTAAACGGGAACAGCCTGTATAGTGAAATAAGTTAGGTCAATTTCATCAACATCTTTCAAAGAAAGGGGTTACTGATATAGGACCCACAGATAATTGTTCCTGAACTTCTAACCTCGATGGATCATCATGCAAAGGTATATGGGAAGGATCATGGGAGAAGGGGTGAAGGGATTCTGCCTGGGGAGTGGTCAGATAAGGGACAACATAGCCCACAACTGCATAGTGGGTGGGGCAAGAAGTTTAGAAAGGACTTTCCCTAGTTTCTTGGGCTATAAAAGTGACTGCGGGAGAATTTTACTTTCAGACTTGCAAGATTCTATTAATGTAGCTTTACAATAAAGCAGCTTTAATTTATTTGGTTTTGTTTCCTGACTGTACTACCTGGGAAGGCTGACAAATCAGAAGAGGTAATAAATATCTAAGCTACACATATTGCTAAAAAGCCCTCAGAGACAATTTTATTTTATATTTAGTACTGCAAAATTTTTTAAAAGTTTTCTCAGAGCTGAGTGGATCCGGGATAAGAGGACCAGTTTTCCCAAAAGACATATTAAATGCTAGTCATTTAGATAACTTAGATGTTTCCATGAAGAAAAGCTTCTCATGGATAAACATTTAATGTTTGCAGTCCAATATTTCCCATATATGACTTGTAGATTGAAGTGAATTATATGTATGAAACTACACAAACAAGGATGCCAGTATTGTCAGGATCTCAATTTCAATGGATAATAATGATAATAATGCTAATGCTAATTATAATAATAATAATAATAACTGGAACACCATTTGAACATCACTGTCAATGACAAACTCACTGTTGGTCAATTGCAAAAGTCAGCTTTACTTAGAATAGTCTTTATCCTACAATGATACCAATAATACCACCAAACATCAGCATCTCCATATCTCAGGTCCTTGGAAAAGACTCGACAGGTGGAGAACATCTGGCTGGCTATGTGACAAACCATAATAATAACAATCCCCAAGTTCAGCCCAAAGAAGAGAGTTTACACTTTTAATGCAGACAATAATTGATGCTAAGATAAATGCCTAGTGATGAATCTTTGTCTCTCTTCCCTCTTCCCTCCCTCTCTCCCCCACTTCTGTGTGTGTGCGTGCGTGCGTGCGTGCGTGTGCAAGAGATGTTCAAACCACCTTTCTTAATAGTAGCTATAATAAACTCAGTGAAAATATTACAGGATGACCTTGCTAAGAAATGTATCCATTGTGTTTTGTACATATTTAAAATTATGTAATGAAAATATCTGGGAAATATAGAAATGAAGCCTGGAGTTTTATTCATTGTAATCACATTTATCTTACTTCAAGTAATCATGAGAGTTTTAAACCATCTGTCTAGATCTGTACTGACATCAAGCAAGGAGTCAGTTCAAATTTACCAGCTGAGAAATCTTCTGTTGCCAAGATAAGCAAAAGGATCAGAGGGTGACCAGTAACACCAAGTGGGATTTACCCCAGTTCAAAAAGTAATCATAGATGATTCCAAATTCATGTGCTAATGCAATAAGATTAGGAACAGACATTTCTGGTCTCCTGAGGAAGCACATTATCAACATAATATAAAATGGTATGTTTCCCTGTCAGGCAATTTAATTTGCAGTGTGTTTTTCACAATTTCTACCTAAATTGCAAAAAGTTCCTAAAACTAAATTAAAGAGGGCATCCATGACATGTATTCAGCATACATTTAACCTAGGAGAAGGCAGGCTATTAAGAATTATCCCTAATTTAAGAGCTGAATAAATCTTGTCAATTTACAATACAGGTAGTCCTTAACTTACGACTACATTTGAGCCCGAAATGTATGTTCTTAAGTGAGAAATTTGTTAAGCGAGTTTTGCTCCATTTTACAATCTTTACAATTTGTTAAGTGAATCACTGCAATTATTAAATTAAAAACACGTTTGTTAAGTGAATCTGGCTCCCTCATTGACTTTGCTTGTCAGATGATCGCAAAAGGGGATCACATGAACTTAGGACACTGCGACCGTCATAAATATGTACCAGTTGCCAAAACTGGTCAGGTGACCATGGGGATGATGCAAGAGTCATAAGTGTGAAAAATGGTCACGAATCATTTTTTTTTCAGGGACATAACTTTGAACGGTCACTAAACAAACTGTTGTAAGTTGATGACTACCTCTACAATACTTTTGCAAAACCTTTAGTTTTGAAAAAATATGATCATCTGGATTTTGTTAATTTTGAGTTAAAGCAAGAACATCAGTTTAAAAATCTACTGTTATAAGAAATTTGTCAGCCTAGGGCTGTGATGGCGAACCTATGGCACATGTGCCACAGGTGGCATGCAGAGACATTTGTGCAGGCATGTGAGCCCCAGCCAAACTTACCTGCGCTGCACATGTGCATGCCTCCCAGCTGATGTTTGGCCTCCCAGAGGCTCAAGGGAAGCCTCTGCAGCCTTTGGAGGCCAAAAAACAGGCATGTTTCATCACTTCAGGCCTGTTTTTCGTCCTCCAAAGGCTGCAGAGGCTTACCTTGAGCCTCTGGGAGGCCGAAAAAGGACTCAAATGGCCCAAAAATCAGCTGGGAGGCAGGCAGTGCAGGTAACGGGGGGGGGGGAATCACACGTGCATGCACAGAGTGCGTGGGGGCCCACGCACATTGCCTTCTGGCAATGTGCCAGCACAATTTTCAGCACAGGAGCCCAAAAAGGTTAGCCACCACTGGCCTAGGGTGAATCCAGCTTGAGCTGTAGTTGGAAGAACAGTCTGTGATATGGGGTCAACTTTTCACTTTTCACCTTTAAAGCCCTTCATGACATGGATCCAGATTACTTGAGGGCAGTGGTGGGATTCAATTTTTTTTACTACCTGTTCTGTGGGCGTGGCTTGGTGGGCATGGCTGGGGAAAGATACTGTAAAATCTCCATTCCCTCCACACCCCACTAACCTGCTTTCCAGCTCTGTTCCCCTACGCAGGGCAAAAAAAGAAGACCCAGCAGATCAGCTGGGATTCGGGAGGCAGAGAATAGATGGGGGCGGAGCCACTCAAAATTTTTGCTACTGGTTCTCCAGAACTGGTCAGAACCTGCTGAATACCACCTCTGCATGAGGGACCATCTCAACCCACTGGGATTGACTCACTTTCATCGGTCCCGTCAGCCCAATTATTCTGGTTGGTGGGGTCCAGGAAGAAGGCCTTCTCTTACTGGTGCTCCTGTCCTATGGAACATCTTATCCATCTCCCTCCCACCCCCACATATGGGATTGGCCCCAACTTCTATCCTTTTTTAAGGGCCTAAAGGTGTGGTTCTACCAGTTGGCCAAGGGCCCCAATGGGGGAACAGCACAGTGAAGGTAATCGATTGAGCAAAAACAGATCCCTCCCACCTTCCCTACATGTACTTAGGTTTTTGTTAGATATTTACATAGTCACCTCTGATTGGTTGGTCCGTGGCGGCGGGAATTTAAAGAGCTGTTACTGGTTGTAGCCGAGAGCAGCTCCTCTGTAAAAGAAACTGCCGCTGCTGCCGTTCTTTGTTCTGAACAATGTAATACAGAAGCTAACAATCGGAGCCTCCCACGTTATCTCTCTCACCCACAAGTTAACACTGGCAATGAGGATGGGATCCTGAGAGAAGTGGGACTGTGGACATGTGGCTACCAGCCGGACAAAGAACTCAACATGGCCAGGAACATTACACCACCCACACCGTTCAACTCAATGACCGAGGACTGGGAATCCTACGTCAATCGACTCCAGATATTCCTGGAGACCAGTGATCTGGTGAACATTACAGAACAGAGGAAATGAGCCGTCTTCCTCATGCATTGCAGCTCTGCTGTATTCAAAATGGCTAAAGCCCTCGCAGCCCCAACCAATGTAAAAACGATGGCCTGGCTAGGCTTGGAGAGAATTTTGAGGGCCCATTACACATCACCGGTATCCAGTCAAATCAAGAGACACGAATTCTACTGGAGAGACCAGAAGGACGGAGAGAGCATCAATGACTTCGTTGCGAGCCTGAGGGACCTTGCGGGGGCATGCGAATTCCTGAATGTGGACAAGGCGATGAGGGATCGCATAGTCCTTGGACTTAGGGACCTGACATTCCAGAGCCATCTCCTAACAAAGCCTAAAATAACACTAAAGGAGGCCATCGAAGAAGCATCAACCGTAGAAGCATCTCAGAAGTCCATTGCAGCCATGAGGAAGATGAATAAGACTCCGCAACCTGCCCCCAGAAAGACGCCACCACCATTCACCACGAGGACCTTGAGTCCGAGTTGGGATCGGCCGATAATGAGGAAGTGAATCAACTACATCCAGAAAGGCACCAGAACAGCAGAGAAAAGAAGCAGAAGGGATTTTGGTGTGCGGGCTGCGAAGGAAAAAAACTCTGGTTGGAATGAATGTGTGATGCCATCTGCCAATGGTGAGAGAAGAGAGGACACATCGCAAGGGCATGCCGAGCATTCATTCTAAGCAGCAGGAGGCCAAGACAAGGCACACCTCCAAGGAACCGAGAGAATTATCCTGAGAACTGCCAGAGCCAATTTAGCCAAAATCGATGGAGCAATGAATCGACCAAAATGAGGAGCGAAAGTCACAATAGAAGGTAATCTATGTCGGTTGGAAGTGGATTTCGGGTCTCTTCTATCGATGATGTCATGGGACATCATAAAAAGTTTAATTTCCAAACTGACAAAAGGCCACCTGAGAAAACAAAGAATAATCCTAAAGGACTACCAAGGGAACACGATTCCCATTATTGGAATAGGCGAATTCCAAGTGACTTTCTGGAACTACTCTGGAATCCTGCCATTAACCGTGGTAGACTGGGACCGGCCAAGTCTGCTGGGACTCAAGTGGTTCAAGCTGTTGGGGATCTATTTCACCAGAATCCACAGCATCACAGAAAGCGATTGGGAGGATAACCTGATGGAGGAATTCCAGGATGGAATTGATGGAAAATTGTGATGGAAAATTGGGCCAGTACTTGGGGTCCCCTATTTCTTTTAACCTAGATCCAAACATAGCCCCAATATGACTAAAAGCAAGACAAGTTCCATTTGCGCTTAAACCAAAAATAAATGAGCAGTTAGACAAGCTCATTTCCCAAGAAATTCTAGAACCCATAGACCGTGCAATGGGAAACCCCCATTGTCACACCTATAAAGCCAGATGGATCTCTGTGCATCTGTGCTGACTACCGGGCAACCCTTAACCGTGTCCTACAACAGAGTGCGTACCCCATCCCAGTAGTGCAACACCTTTTACACTCCCTGGGGTGGGGAAAGATCTTCGCAAAACTTGATCTCGCACAAGCCTACCAACAATTACCGGTAGATGCTGAAACGGTGGAAGCACAGACAATCGTAACACCCTGAGGAGCTTTCAAATGTAACCGCCTACAATTTGGGGTTAGCATTGCCCCGGGGCTATTCCAGAGCCTCATGGAATGATTATTGTATGGAATAAAAGGGGTGGCGTCTTACTTTGATGATGTCCTCATATCAGCTGAGGACAAAGAACAACTGCAAGGACGTTTAAGGGAAGTCCTAAGCCGGTTCAAAGAGGTGGGGCTAAAAGGAAAAGAGGAAAAATGCCAGCTAGCAGCTGACAAGGTAGAATTCCTGGGCTATTTAATAGACAGTGAAGGGATACACCTTACGGACAGAAAATTAAAGCAATCAAAGAAGCCCCCAGGCCAACAAGCAAAACAGACTTGGAAGCCTTCCTTGGTCTCATTAACTTTTACCATATATTCGTACCACAAAAGGCAACAGTGGTGAATCCACTCCATGGACTCCTTGACAAGAAAGCAGCCCGGGTTTGGAGACAAAAGGAAGCAACATTCCAAGAGATAAAGAGCATAATTACATCAGACCAAGTACTAATCCAGTAAAACGAGACTTTAACATTAATATTAACTTGCAATGCATCACCATTCGAGGGCAGTGTGATCATCAGCCACATCTTACCAAATGGAAAAGAAGCCCCAATAGCCTTCTACTCAAAGACATAATCCAAACCAGAACGGAATTGTAGTCAACAAGACAAGAAGCGTTAGCCGCAGTCACCGGAATCAAGCGATTCCATTAATACATATATGGAAGAAAGTTTACACTTAGTCACAGATCACAAACCACTTTTGGGCGTCATCGCGGGGGAACAGAGCCTCACCGAACATCTTGTCCCCCAGAATGACACGTTGGATAGAATTCCTGGCTGCCTACGATTACAAATTAATCTACAGGCCAGGAAGAGACATTGACCATGCCGATGCACTGAGTCGATGCTCCCTACCCATCCAGGATGAGGATCTAGCACTAGTGACAACCACCCTCCTGATAGAAACATTTCAGCGAACATTGGTGACAGCAACCGATATTGCGAGAGCAACAGCTACAGACAGAACTCTGGCATGCATTTTGAACTGGCTGGGAAGAGGGTGGCCCGAGAGGGAAAAAGCTGATGAAACTAAACCATTCAGGAACAGACAAACAAAATTATCAATAATGAAAGGGTGCATACTGTGGGGGGGATTGAATAATAATTCCAGTCAGTTTAAGGGATGATATAATAGAAATGTTGCATGTAGGGCATCCAGGGATAGTTAAAATGAAATACCTAGCAAAGAGTTATGTGTGGTGGCCAGGGATGGATAAAGAAATCGAGGCAAGGGTTTCTACCTGCCAAGTTTGCCAGGAAAGCTGACCAGCACCCCCCACAGCATCCCACCATGAGTGGGAAACACCAAGGGGACCATGGTCAATGGTACATATTGATTTCGTTGGGCCAGTAAAGGGACACACATTTTTTTATCGTAGTGGACGCATATTCTAAATGGCTGAAGTCAGCATCATGCAAACCACGACAACAGAGGCAGTCATTAGAAACCTAAGGAAACTATTTGCCACACATGGACTGCTGGGCACACTTGTATCTGGCAATGGACCCCAATTCACGACCACACATTTTGAGGGTTTTCTAGCACAGAACGGGATACGGCATGCCCTATCGGCACCTGGACATCCGTCGACAAATGGACAAGTGGAACATATGGTCCGATACACAAAAGAAACCTTCCAGAAACTGGGGCCAGGAGACATGCAAGCAAAAATAGATAAATTATTAAGTATACAGCACATAACACCCAGTGCAACAACAAATAAAAGCCCTACCAAACTATTCATGGGAAGAAAGTTGAGATCACCTTTAGACAGATTGCATCTCACATACAATCCAGACAGACCACTAGATTCATCCAGCAAATGCCAGACATTCCAAACGGACGATCCAGTTTACACAAAAAATCTAACAGAGGAACCTCTATGGGTCCCGGTGAAGGTGGCCCAAGTAACGGGGGCCTCTTCTTACAGGGTTGATACAACAGACGGCCGATGCTGGAGATGACACATAGATCAACTAAGAATCCAAGGGGCAAGGGGGAACATGGACATAAATAGAGAAGAAGGGGGAAACCCTTCACACAGATGCAATACACCCAGAGAGGAAGGGGGAGACCCCACCCAAACAAGAAATAACACAGAACAGGCTCTAGTGGATAGCGAGACACAATCTCAGCAGCTAAGAATACCATCAAAAACACTGAACAGAATTAGTACACACTTACCAGACACACGAAAGCAGGAACAGGCCTGGGGAGATAGCGAAAGGGCAGCATCTAGTGGAGGTAAAATGGCCGCCCTAATGAGAAGGTTCTAGGAGTTTCCATTGGAGGAGGCAGGAGAAGAGATAGGTCCATCTAAACAACTCAAAGACCAGCTGATGACTGATCTGCGCAGGTCCAGTCGCACCCATAAGAGTCCCGCCTACCTACGTGATTATGTACGCTAGGCAGAACAGGATTGGGTAGACCAGACCAGGTGGGAGGGGGTGATAGATATTTACATAGTCACCTCTGATTGGTTGGTCCGTGGCGGCAGCCAATAAAATTTAGAAATAAATACATAAACTTAGCTGTTAGCATCATAGTATTTGTTTTGATAGAGCAATGAGCTCTACAATGAGAATAGATGGTAGAGATTTTGCCCAGCCTCATCAAAAACAAAAAGATAGGGTCTTATTTGAAAAATCTTCCTTGTGGACTTTCCATGGGAGATAGAACCCCCAATAAACTTTTTATGCCAATCAGTTTTTAAAACTGTAAGTACCAGGAGTTTTCCAATTTCATAGATTTAATCAAAATGACAATTTAATAAAGTATGATGAATAAGCTTGCCCTGTAAACAGGAGTCTCATCTTCTGTTCTTATTGCCTTACTCTTATTATAACAGCCCACTCCAGCAGACGTTGAGTGGCTTTCAAAATGAAATACTAAATTAAAACCATTAGAAGCCTAAACAAAACAAAACAGCCAAGCAAAAAACAGCCAAGCTAAAAACAACCATTGATAAACAATTCGAATTATAGAATTTAGAACACAAGTGCCTTTTTAAAAAAAAATATGTTGATTGATGAATGGAATCCATTTATACCTTCCCATGTGATGTTCCAAAAATAATATCTTCAAGATAATATATATATGAAAATAAAGATATAATATAAATATTTATATATAATATAAAGATTTTATACACACACACACACACACACGTGTGTGCGTGTGTATGTATGTATATATACATGCATATAAATATATTCTCCTTCCTGTGGGCAGTTCTGATATGGTTTATTTAAGTTTCTGTTTAGCAGAGGACAAAGGTTTATATAGCTCCAGATATAGGTGGTGTGCAATTCTTTAGATTTCTCGTTTTAAAATATAGTTGTGGCCAATTCATGCCACTTTTTCTGTGATGCACATGAATTAATATTTCTGCTTCTTAAAATACTGGTACATATAATTCAGCAAAAATATATGCACAGATCATTCAAAGAAGGGACACCAGCTTGAGCAATAAACCTCACAGATGCATCATCTGAAATTATAATGGCATCTCTATTAAACATGCTTTAACTTTAGATATTCCAAATGAAAAATCAACAAATACTCTTAATTTGGGCTCTTTAATATAGCTGTAAGTGCTGGAATGACAGTATCTGCTTCCCCAAATCTGAGTTGTTTTCACAATCTGCTGTTGGATGTCCTTTTTAATACAAATGACATGGACATAGTTTGGAGCTCTGGGCTTCCAAATTATGCCATTGTGATGAGATCTGTGGTCCCCATTCCAGCCTTATAATTAATTAAAAGTAAATAAGCTCGCCCCACTGTCATCTTTTGATGGTTTTATTCTTCTGTACTGTAAATGGTGTTTCCCCTTCAATCATCTCTGTAAGTGTCTTACAAGAAAGTTGTGAGAATAAAAAAAGCAAGCAGGTAGACTTCTTGAGTTCAGACAAGAATATGGCCAGTGATAAACCAAATAGTAGAGACTTATTTGTTGAAATTGACCAAAGGGAAATTGGGGACATAAAGTGTACTGAGGCTGGTGTGAATAATTCAACCCACTGATTGAAAATTTGGTTGAGTTGTTTTCTATGGAACTATTCAGCGTGTGAATTGAATGTTGCCAGATCATTTTCTCTCTCTTGGAAGGGTAGATTCTCTACAGCCATAATACTTGGTTTCTACAAACAAGGCTAGAGGATTGTGACAAAAAGCCTTTATAAAAATGATTAGCTTTTCCTAAGGGTTTTCACAATGTTTATGAACGGGTGGGCTGAGTATATAGAGTGTAGTCATCAATGGTCCTTTCAGACAGCTTCATTTGTTCACTGACAATTTTTCATAGATGTTTTTAACTAACAAAATGGGCAATGGTTGAATAAACCAACCGTGAATTGTTAGGCCCAGGCCAGTGTTTCTCAGCCTTGAGATATATGGACTTTAAGATATGTGTACTGGGAGTTGAAATCCACACATCTTAAGCCTGCAAGATTGAGAACACTGGCCTATTCTAAGTTGATAATGCTTCCTATTCCTTCTCTATTTCATTGATACGAACCAGTTTCCAAACATATCTGAATCTTGATCAGGTGACCATGTTGTTGTTCTTAAAATAACAACCATCACAGTTTGAATCCATGATTAAAAATTGGCCTTGTTATGATGAGCTCCAGTTTTGTCAAGCTAGTGTAGGGTGGAATACTTAGACTTCAATATTTTCCTGACCAGCTTGAATTTGACCAGCTTATTATTGGAAGAGGCAACACGATAAGAGATCCAACAAGCAAGATAACTACAGTGGTACCTTGGTATTCATCGTTAATTGGTTCCTGGAGGCACAGAATACCAAAAAGGATAAGTATGAAATAATTTTTTCCGTAAGGAATAATTTACTGAATCACAAGGCAGCCAACTCCAACAGGTTCTATCTTGTGCATTGAGTACCAAAGAGATTGATGAGTACCAAAGAGATTGATGAGTCCTTGACTTATAAAAGTTCATTTAGTGACCATTCAAAATTATAATGCAATGAAACACGATCATTTTTCACAGTCACCATTGCGGCATCCTCATGGTCAGTTGACCAGATTCAGATGTTTGGACACTGGTTCATATCAACGGGACAGTTGCCATATCCCAGGATCATGTGATCACTTTTTGTGACCTTCTTAAAAGCAAAGTCAATGGGAAAGCCAGATTCACTTAACAACTGGGTTACTAAGTTAACAACTGCAATGATTCAGTTAACATCTGGGACAGGAAGTGTTGCAAAACAGGGCAAAACTCACTTAACAAATGTCTCACTTAGCAACATAAATTTTGGGCTCAATTTTGGTTGTAAGTCGAGGTTTACCTGTATTGGGACAAAATTTTCACATCAAATAAATTGAGTAAAAACATTTGATGAGTTTCAAAGCGGTTGAGTACCAAAGTACTATTGTACATCCCATGGAATTAGCCTCTCCTTTAAAAGAGTTGCGTTCGAGAAGGAGTATCGTAGAGCTGTGGATATAAACCGTTAAACTAGCTTTGTGCTAGAATTCCTCAAGGCTTTGTTCAGGTGTGATAGTTGGAGCCTGCAATCCGTTTAACCCAGTTGCTGAATTAATTTATTTGAATTTTTGAAAGCATTGGCAGACACAGGTAGGTATTTAGCAAGGAAGTGAGATGCTACCACTAATCTGCTTTGCTGCACTGTGTATTTCCTAACGTACATGTAGTTTATAAAGCTTTTCTAGGCAGCAGAAGCTAAGAAAAATACTGAACGAAATAGTTCTTTTTTATTTAATGCAAAGAATTGCTACAAGTGCTGGGGAAGTGTTTTCAGAGTGTGATCTTGAAAGGAAAGGAAATTGTCTGAAAAACTTCCGGAGTGGATCGTGGTTCATTAAATCAGTGTTGTCTGTGAAATGGGCAAGAGGGTTCGATCAATCAATCAGAACAGGGACCTTGGAGGTCTTCTAGTCCAATTCCCCTACTCAAGCAAGAGATTCTATATCAGGGGTCGCCAATCTTTTTGACCTCAGGGACCACCAAACTCATAATTTTAAATCCTGCGGATCACTAATGTGAATTTTGACTGACGGTGGCTTGCTGACATTGGTGGGAAGTCGGTCCCATATTCCAGAGCTGCAGTAGTCACAAGACTGTCCCTTTAGTCATCCCGGAGCAGCTCCTCCAATCCATGGCAGGCCGGTGAACCCAGGTGGAGGAACAGCTGCTCTGGGATGACCAAAGGGCCAGTCCTGTGACTACTGTAGCTCTGGAATATGGAACCGACTTTCCCACCAATGTCAGCAAGCTCCCCCCCCCCCCCCCCCCCGGGTGGATTTCCCTCCCCTGCCATTGGTCTTACCTTCTAGTTCCAGCTGGAAGAGGCAGACACATTTCCTTTCAATCAGGACAGCTCTTATTTGCATAGCAAAATCAAAAGAGCTATAGGCTATGTGTTGGCATGCACATTCTTAGAAAACAATATCTTGCACCTGTGTGTGTTCTTATTTTGTTGGTTTTCTTTTTTGCAAAAGATTGATGGACAGCAGAGAGAGAGAACTTACCATCTCTGTTATTTTCCTATTGTGCCGGTGTTAAAGTTTTCCTTATTTATTTATTATATTGATTAACCAATTCAAGGTTGCTGGGGGTGGGGGATGGGATTGAGTGATGTAAGCAGAGTCGCAATGTCAGTCACAACACAAGTCCCTTGCCTTGTCTACATTTCATGTTGCAGGTCTGCTCCAAAGATACAGAGCTTGCACTATGAGTCATGATTAAAATCAAGGGCTGGTAGTTGTAGTCCTTGACTTATGACCAGTCACTTACTGACTTCCAAAGGTCCAGTGGACTTCCTGCAGATATTTATGATTTGGATTCAGCATTCTGACAGTTGCCCCCCCCAAGTCACATGACCACATTTTAGGTGTTGGCAACATGGCCACATTTGTTGCCCTTCACAGTGTCCCGCAGTCATGTGACCATATTTTATGATAATTTGATGAAAATCAACATTTACTTCTTTTTTTTGGCAAAACCACAGTCATAGAGAACCATTGGTTCACTTAATGACCATAGCATTCATATAACAACACCACAGAAAAGGTTGTAAAAATCAAATCAATCATGTGACTGATCTGCTTTACGACCATAGCAATTTATGACTCTAGTGGGCAGTTATAACTTGAGGACAACCTGTACATAATTCAATTAAGACATGAAAAAAAATGAAATGCACAGTTGTCCTCGACTTGCAACCATTAATTTAGTGACTGTTCAAAGTTACAATGGCACTGAAAAAAAGTCACTTATGACGGCTTTTCATGTTACTACCCTTGGAGCATCCTCACAGTCACATGATCAAAATTCAGGCACTTGGCAACTGGCAGGTATTTACGACGGTTGCACTTTTGTGGGGGGGTCATGTGATCACCATTTATAACCTTCCCTGCTACTTCCAATAAGCAAAGTCAACAGAGGAAGCCAGATTCGCTTAATGACTACAGGATTCATTTAATGACTGGAGTGACTTGCTTAACAACAGTGGCAAAAAAATCTTGTACAACAAGGCAAAACTCATTTAATCACTTCCTTGCTTAGCAATGAAAATTTTGGGCTCAATTGTGATTGTAAATTGAGCACTTACTAATCTAATAATTATTGGCATACTTTCTCTAGTAATGCACTTTTTAAAAAGAGAACATCAATCCCACTGAAAGACTGATCTAGGGGAAGACTACCAGTCAATGACTACTTCAGCTTCAACCACAACAATACAAGAGCACACAACAGATGCAAACTCAATGTTAACCGCTCCAAACTTGACTGCAGAAAGTACAACTTCAGCAACAGAGTGGTCAAGGCCTGGAACGCACTACTTGGCTCTGTTGTTACATCCTCTAACCCCCCACTCCTTTAACCTTAAACAATCCACTATTGACCTCACCCCACTCCAAAGAGGTCTGTAAGGGGCGTGCATAAGTGCACAATCGTGCCTACCGTCCCTGTCCTTTTGTCCCCATTTATTCATACCTATTTCCTGTATTCTTAGTCATGTTTATACTTAATTCATATTATCTTTGACTGACAAATAAAATAAATAAAATAAAACAAATAAGAAAATGTCCACCCCTCAAGGGTGGACACCCCGTTTTCTTCCCCTAGACCACACACGAGGAATATCTGTAATTAAAATCTTGGATGACCCATAAAGAAGAATACTTGGTAGGGATCTATCTCCGAAATGTGCTGAGTATAATAGACTGATCACGCTGCAACGGAGTCAAAGTTCTATTTAAACTATTTAGGATAGTTTTCCTTGAATTTAAAAAAGCAATCCTTAACTTAGTTTTTTTCAAATGAGCTACGAAAGGTAGACATTACAATACAGATAATCCTCAACTTACAACAGTTCAATTAATGACTGTTTGAAGTTACAACTGTACTGAAAAAAAGTGACTTGCGACCACTTTTCACACTTTTGACCTTTGCGATCAAAATTCAGCTGCTTGGCAACTGGTTCATACTTATGACGGTTGCAGTGTCCTGAGGTCGTGTGATCCCTTTTTACGACTTTCTAACAAGCAAAGTCAATGGGAAATCCAGATTCACTGGACAACTATGTTACTAACTTAACAACTGCGATGATTCACTTAAAAACTGTGGCAAGGAAGGTGGTAAAATGGGGCAAACAAACATCTCACTTAGCAACATACATTTTGGGCTCAATTGCGGTCGTAAGTCAAGGACTACCTGTACTTCATAGTTCCTTCCTCTGGTTATATTAAAAGCTACAATGTGGTGGCTGATTTTGGAGAAGCCTGTGGCCCTGCCTTCAAGGCTCGGGCATTGATACAGATCCCAAGGACTGTGGTTATTCATATCTACAGCAACTACCATCAGTGTGTTTGAACAGGATACATTTCTTTTTGCCTAATCTGGTGCAGTTTCTGCCTGCCTAGAACGGAGGCTCACAATTCTCACACACTGGATATCAGCACTCACCTGTTCTGGAACCTCTTCCAAGCCCGGGGCAGACTACAGACTGCTGTGGTGAAGGAAAGGGCAGAGAGGAAGGAGAAGAGGAGGAGGAAAAGCAATCCCTCCATGCCATCATAGCACAGCCCTTTCAGGCCATCCACACACGAGGAATATCTGTAATTAAAATCTAACATAACTGGAGGACTTTGAATTGGAAAAAAACCTACTACATTTGTGTAGTAACAATGTAAGGGAAGAGCTGTTTTTTTTCTCAGTCCTAGTTGTTATTACCTTGTTTTTAGAATCGTAACCGGAATTTCAACTTTCCAGACACATACGGCGTTGAGGTCCATCATCACATCCAAGCCCAATTACCAGACTCCTCTTTCATTTTAGGGTTTGTTTGTTTTTCTCACTTCCTCATTGCTTAAAAAGCACCATGAATACCACAAAATTTCACACAAATAGTTTTTGACTTACAACACCAATTGGGACCAGAATTTCGATAGCTAAGCGAGGCAGTTGTTAAGTTAAATCATGACTGGTTGTTTTTTTTTGTTATGGTCGTTAAGTGAGTCACATGAAATTTTATGAGCTCTGCTATGGCTGCTAAGCGAACCAATGCGTTTGTTAAGTGAATTGTGCAGTCATGAAGCAAATCCGGCTTCCTTTATTGACTTTGATTGTCATAAATCAATTGTAAATGGTGACCACATGACCCTAGGACGTTGCAACAGGCTAGTTGCCAAGCACCCAAATTTTGACCACGTGACCATGGCGTTGCTGAGACCGTTGTAAGTGTGAGGACTGCTCATAAGTCACTTTTTTCAGTGCTGGTGTAACATCGAACAGTCACTAAACAAACAGTTGTAAGTTGAGGGCTACCTGTGTTTGAAATAGATATGAAATGTGCAGGCTATGTTAACATTTTCAACTCAACGTTGGGTAATTCTGTTTTAAAAAATTGAGATTTCCTATCCCATGATATGTGGGCTGTCCTTTTCTAATCTACTTTTTGGAGACACTGAACAGAGAGATTTAAACAGAACTCTTTTTCTTCTTCCGTGCCACAAACCTTTGTTTTAAACAGTTCTTTAAAACATCTTAGATATAGCTTTTTACCTGGCATCTCTTCACAGCTCCCTTTACATCTTCTGGCTATTGCATGGTTCATTTGCGCAGATTTCTTAGAACTTTAATTAATACCTCATTGTGGCTCCAGTAAGCAAGGGTTGGATTATCTTTCAATCTCCCGCTACTAAGCCCTGCTGCAGGGGGGCTGCAGTAGTCCTGGCGGCTCCTCGGTGGGCAGCAAGGAGAATCCAACTGCCCATCTGCTCTCTCTGCCCGCTCTTTGACGCAGTTCTTGTCTAGCCAATTAAATTTGTACAGTGCCCAGGCTGTCTCCAACACACAGTCTCATTCAATGGCATTGTGGATAATTTAAAAGGTTGACCTGGTGAGATCTGACGTTTATATTTCACACAATGCAGCTGAGTGATTCATTGCCTGTATTCTTCAGTTGAACTAAGCCATGGTTTACTTAAACTGCAATTGAATGCAGAATGCTAAGCTATAGATCACAGTTCAGAAATCACGCATTCAGTTAGAATGCCAGAAATAGACAAGGCCTATGTTATGACATACAGATAGTCCTCTAATTATGACCAGTTGCTTAATGACTGTTCAAAGTTATCATGGTCCTCCTTGGGCATACTTATGACCCAGTTCTGAAGTCCCGATGGCTTCCCTCCCCAGTCACCTGACAGCATGTCAAGCATTTTGCAATCAGCCAGGATTTATGGTTATTTACAGTGTCCCAGAGGTGGAATTCAACAGGTTCTGACCAGTTCTGGAGAACTGGTAGTGGAAATTTTGAGTAGTTCAGAGAACCGGCAAGTTCCGCCTGCAACTGGAGATTTTACAGTATCCTTCCCCTGCCACACCCACCAAACCACACCCACAGAACCGGTAGTAAAAAAATTTGAATCCCATCACTGCAGTATTCCGTAGTCATATGACTATGTTTTACAACAGTTTTGCCAAAACTCAGTATTTACTTCTGATTTTGTGGCAAAACTGGTCCACAGAAAACCACTGGTTTGCTTTAACACCTGTAGTGCTCTCTTAACAACTGTAGTGTTTGCTTAACAACCACCACAAAAAGGTCATGAAATCAGATTGATTACATCAGCAGTACCCAACCCCATGGGCCGTGGCACTCTACTGGGCTGTGGCCTACTCACGATTGGGCTGAGTGAGTGGCTGGAGTGTGGGTGCGTGTCAGCTCATTACTTGCATGGCCCAGTTCCCCTCTCCACACCCCAGTTGAGCCACCAAGCCACAAAGGTGGCACAATATATGATTGTAAGGGGCAAGCTCCTTTACAGTTGTAAATTGAGGACACCTGTAGTGAGATGTGTCAACCAGGCCTACATACTAGACACCCTTGGTTTTTATAGGATGTTAAAAATATTTATATAGAACTTCCTCTTGAAACTGTTGTACCATTGAAATAGTGGTTTCAAGAAACCCCGTTATAGTACTGCTTGGGAATGTTGATGCACTGGCCAGGAAACTTACCCAAACTTATAGGATGGCATAGATATAAGGAGGAACCTATGACATCCTGCTAAGCCTAGAACACAGGTTGGCACCATGTGACTATATCTCATTTAGATTCCTCTAATCTACCTGTTCCTACTGTAAAAGCGATCATTTTGCTGCAGATTATCCTTAATATGCTGATTCTAAAAATCCACATTTAGAACAGGGGCTAATTGTAAGGAGATTGCAGTCCATTGTTAATCCCTGGCCAAGTTTATGAATTCTATATTATTTGTTGTCTGTTAGGCTGGTTAGAAAGAATGCTGTTTGAGATGGATCTCGATCTGATCAAGGGCAAAGAAATCCAGATGGTCGATTCTGTCAGGATGATAATTGATTCAGTCATGGGGTACACAATACCTGCTTTAACCTGTTCTCTGATGCTATTTTCCCACAATATAAGCCCCCCCACTCCAGACTACTTTTATGATGTACTGTCTCATTGTTTTATTTAGTGCAGTGTTTCTCAATCGTGGCAACTTTAAGAAGTGTAGACTTCAACCCTCAGAATTCCCCAGTTATGCTGGTTGGGGGATTCTGGGAATTGAAGCCCACACATCTTAAAGTTTCAAGGTTGAGAAACACTAATTTAGCTAAATACTGATAAGAGAAGTATGTGTTGTTGCCATAAAGGAACTTCAAATCAAGGAACTGTATTGTAAAAAAAAAAAAAAAAGCACACACACACACACACACACACACACACACACATACACACACACAGAGAGAGATTAGGATCAGTTGTAAATCTGTTCAAAGAATCATCCAGATGTCCGGAAAATGGTGGGAGGAAAGAATGTCCCCAATTTATGCTTCCCTCAAGGAACTGGTTAAAAACAAAAAAGATATAGTTTTTAAAAAGCTGTCTAGCTTAAACATACATGTTCTAGGACTATATTCATTAGGGCAGGGCATACTTATTGTAAGAGAACCAAGTTTTATATGGAATATAAGTTTACATGTTCTTCATAGCTGTGGATACTTTATTCAGTACAAATCCTTAGACAATTGCATTTTGCATGCAGTAGATGCTCAAGAGAGAAATTTTAATTTAGAGGCGCACTAGCAGAAATTGCCTATAAAAATATTTCTGCTTAGAAAAGAGTCTTCCGTTCTCACAAGTTTTGCAATTTAATACATAGACTTGAGATTCCCAGGGTTGACAAGATGTCTCCTTGCTATAGTACTGTGGCATGAAATTGTCACCAAAAGGAATCCTGATTCTCACATCCTTTGAACCATGGCTACCTCCTTGACTTTGGGAGTCATGTTAAGAGCCACGTTTACTTCAAAAGTGGTGGAGGTTACTGCTCATTTTGGAAAGAAATACAGATGCTTTGAAGAGCAAAAGGGAAGCTTGAAGGATCTGAAAAACAGAGTTGGAAGGGAGGTTGGAGATCTTCTTATCTAACTCCGCTATTCAAGCACGAAGCCTTATCCCAGGGGGCTCAGCCAACCACAGGGCTGTGAACTGTTTAAAACTGGCTGCCCAAAGCAGGGGTCAAGCACATGCGTGCATTCCCCCCCTTGCACAAGCGGTAGGTAAGTGCATGCACATGCACTCTATGTTTTAGCAGCAGTGGGCGTGTTTGAGTGCCACTCACAAAAATGGACCTGCCACCACTTGCATGGCATCATTTCCTCCTCCCACTTAGTCCACAAAGCCGGAAAGGTTAGAGAACTCTGCCCTACACCATTTCAGACAAATGATTGTCCAATCTCTTCTGCAGAGTTTAAAGCTTTCACTCCGGAAGCCTGGAAACACAGGTGGACCTCAGCTTGGACTTGAAGAGAAAGGAGTGGTTCAAACTCCCTGGAAATGCCCACTTAGCATATTTCAGCAATCTTTGCACCAAACATGGATTGGGCCAAAGCTGTGAAGGGTGGTAGGATGAGTTTAGGAAAATATATAAGCACCATGGAAAAAGAATGGCCTCCATAAGTTATAGGAACAATGCTGCGTATTCCAAAGGATCTTTTCTCCTTGAATCTAACTTGCTCCACTCTGTCTCGAGTGAACTTTTGAAAAATGGAGAGTGCATCATTGACACCCCATTAACAATAAAAGTAGGTTCCTACAATCAGAGAAATTAGGATTAGAAGATATGAGTTTTGGCTATGTTTTTTTTAAGACAAACAAATGAAACCAACTAGCTATATATCAGAAGAATGACACAGTCAGCTAGGATGGGAACGGCAGATGGTGGAAATAATATGGTGAGCATTATTTGGTTTATTTCTCTTTGGCTGAGGGCTTTTGCCATGCTTTCCCTGCCACAAACACTTCTTGCAACTCTTCTCCCCGCTACTAAAATGGTCATCCCGCTCCACCCCATCCTTGAGGCAGCTTAACATTGTCCTTGGTTGTTCTAATATCAGTATAGCTTCCCCCAACCCACTTTACAAATTTGTATATAGTGAGCCAAGTCAAAACCAAACCAACTTTATGACTGATTTCACACATTAAACCGAGTATAATTAGACCAGAGTTGGCTGGTTTCCCATAGCAGACTAAGTCATAAATTACAGATTCCAATTGGAGTCACTGCATTTGAACAAAATAGTAAACCACAAATCACAATTTAGGAAAGAAACAGACTATATTGTAGCTTCCTGTGATAGGTAAAACTTTTCTTGGCTATGTACGATACCTTAAGATACCGCTATGTTTTAAGACATGGGGCAATTTTGGCTTTCCTTTCTGATTTGAATGAGACACTTTCAGTTTCTCACCTGAGCTTGCCCTTCCTCCAAAATACAGATCATGCCTTTATTCCTAAAAGAATCAAAAGGAGGTGTATCCCGGTGCTTTCTTCTCATTCTTTGAGGAGGCAAAGAATAATTCGGTTTAGAGTATTAATCAAAGTCCGCATTCTGGATAGGGAGGACTATTGCTTTGAAAGAGGGGTAAAAGAGGCCATCTAGGTCAGCATTCCCCAACCTTTCTGGCTTTGGAAGGGCAAGAGGGGATGGTTCCACACAAGTGGCTGGCAAGCACATGCACACACACTGCTTGCACAAGTGCGGATGCTCGTGTGTGAGCTCGCTCATTGTTTCTGTGGCCCAGTTCCAATCTTCCCTCAGCCCAGTAATGGGCTGCAGCCCAGGGGTTGGGCAACCCCGATCTAGGTTAAAATTGAAGCACCATCTCTCACAGAGGGGGAGAGATAAGATACCCCCTTTTAGCAGTTCCAAAAAGATTCTGCATCCATTTGTACTCTGATTAAGTTGATCCTGAGTGGCTTCAATGGCTCCCAGAGGGAGTGTTAACAACCAGAGACCTGCAAATAAATACGATCCTTTCATTCTTACCCACCCCTCAACCTTCAGAATTAATTTTTCCAGCCTCCCCTCCCACCACCACCACTCTGCCAGAACCGATGAAACTTCTTGGATGAAAAGCGAAATGTATTCAAGAAAAAAACAAAGAAAGACCAGTTGCCTTTGGAAAAAGCATCTTTGAGACAATCATGACTGCGAATCTCAATAGACATTTATAATTCAAGACCTTTCTCATCTTGGATTTCCCACTGTTGGTTCATCTTTCTCCCCAACTTTTCCATATGTGAAATTCATTCTCTTGTAAGACAGAAGTCTCTACCAGCAGAGGAAATGTGATTATTCAGGGCCAAGAAAAAGTAAATATTGTGTGTGATACCAGAAAGGACACAGAGAGTTGAAGCCAAGATGATGGGAAATAGAACAATTTGGAGAAATGCCTCTTGCTCAGCTGCGGGGGAAAGTTGTGAGTAATTTTGAAACTGCACACCACCATCACGGTCTGTGGGTGAGGAGGAAGATGTTTGTGGGAGTTGTTTCCCTTGTCACAGCTAGCAAGGAGTTCAGCTTGCTTGTTCTGATATATAGGTCAGGCCAAGCCTCACAGCTGCAGCTGATCCAATTTGCTGATGATATGTGTATGCAAGAGAGGTGGATAAGACTCAAATGACAGGGAGAGAACCCAAAGATTCCTTTTTGGTAGCAACCTACTCTAAACATCTTAGCCTTGAATTCAAGCTTATCTCCAATATTGCATTGGATAGCAATAGCACTTAGACTTATATACTGCTTCACAGTGCTTTGCAGCCCTCTCTAAGCAGTTTACAGAGTCAGCATATTGCTCCCCAAATTCTGGGTCGTCATGGATGCCCTTCTTCCCAGCGCTAGATAGAAGGAAGCTATTTGTAAGATGAAAGTATACTAAACATTCATAGGATGTCTTTGCCCAATATTTATTATTTTTCAGAACCACTTGGTATTAAAAACATACAAATATATACCTGATATATTCTTCTTAGGAGTCACACATTCAGTTCCATTTTAACCTAGCTGATCTCTTTAAAAAATGCTTTCCTCTTCAGCTTATTTAGTACTATTATATCTGCAGATATCCAGATGACCATAAGTTAGCAGCAAATATTGCCGTGTTCAGCATCTCTTTGCTGCCATCTAAAGGTTATCCAAGGTTTGCCACCCAAATATCGTAGCGCTATCATATCCTGGTATTATTACATTGTTTTCCTTTGAAGAATTTAGAATAATGCATTTTTTTCTGCCTAATCATCACAGCCCTGTGAAAATGAGTAGGCAAAAAAATAAAGGCTGACTCAATGTTAAATAATAGCAATAGCACTTACAATACCACTTCACAGTGTTTTACAGCCCTCTCTAAGTGGTTTAAAGAGTCAGCCTATTGCCCCCATCAATCTGGGTCCTCATTTTACCCACCTCAGAAGGAGGGAAGGCTGAGCCAACCTTGAGTCGGTGAGATTTGAATTGCAAAATTGCGGTCAGCCAGCAGTCATCAGAAGTAGCCTACACTCTAACCACCGCACCACCGTGGTTCATAATGATTTTTCAGTATTTGCAGGTCAAATTTGGAAATGGCTCTTTTTTATTTAATTCAGTGCCACTGGTTAGATGAAAAGGAATTGAAGGCTGGAATTTTTTTATATGAGTTCTTTGTCCTGCTTTTTAAAAGAAAATCAAATAGACAAGTAAAGAAATGATCTTTAAAACAAATTTAGAATAAAACCAGTTTAAAACACAAATGATCGCAACTTTTTAAAATTGCACATAAATTAACTCAGGGTTAAAATTTCTAATAAACTCTGGTCAATACAATTGTTTTCAGCTATCATTTAAAATGAAGCAAAATCATTTAAAATGAAGCAAAATGTATTTCAAAGAAATCTGGCACCCTGTCAATCAAATCTATCTCACAGAATATGGGGTCAGGGGGGAGAATTAAGGAGATAATTGTGTATTCAATGAATAAAAATCTAATCAATAAACAAGGAAATGCCTGGAAGCACTGAAAGGACTTCCCATGGCACTTAAAATATGTTTTTTAAAAGATGAACATGTTTTAGCAGAATTTCCAGAAAGGTAACTATCTTCCAAATGTTGCAGCATAAGCAATAAAATGTCTGGTGATTTCTGTGGAGCTAACAAATTTATTATGATGTAAATATTTGTGGCATTCCATTTTATCAGAAGACTATTAATGTTTCAAGAGAAGGCCTTCCAAAAGACATCTTAAGTGATGGGCAGGTGCTTGTTAACAAATTCAAGGAGAATAATGCTTCTAGAAGCTATTAAGCATGACGGCCACACATTACATCCAGTAGTAATAGATGCCTCTCAATTCCACTTGCTGGACAACACAAAAAAATATGGCTCATGTCCTGCTTGTGAAGCTTCTGTCAGCACCTGCCTGGTTTCTGTCAGAAAAAAGAAAATATATGTTTTGATCCAGCAAGGCTTTTCTTGTGTTGTTATGAGGTGAATCTTTCAGAGATGGAGCAATGTAAGCCAATATTTCCCAACCTTGGCCAATGGAAAATATGTGGACCTCAACTTCCAGAATTCCCAAGCCAGCCATTGGCTGGGGAATTCTGGGAACTAAAGTCCACAATCTTCCAATGGCCAAGGTTGAGAAATATTGGCCTACATTGCTCCACTTCTAAAAGACCACCTTGTAAGAATACAAGAAACACCTACATGGACACAACTTGAGAGATATCACCTAAAAACAGACCTTCCATTTCCTCTTGCCCTCCAGATATATTGATTTTATGTCTGTTGCACACTAAGTATGTGTTTGTGGGAAAGCTGAAATCCTATATATATGCAAATCACAACCCTTAGGAAAATGGTTCTATTTTAAACACTACTAATTCTGGAGCCACATCATTACTAGCAGGATTGCACCACCTATAAGTGGCTGCCACAAAAAAGGCGGCCGGGGGTGGGTGTGGAGTGGTCAACTTATTTTCCAAAGCATCAGAGGGCAAGACAAGAAACAATGGATGGAAACTAATCCAAGGACAGAAGCAACCTAGAATTAAGGTGCAACCCCTTAACAATGAGAACAATTAACAAGTGGAGCAGCTTGCCTCCAAAAGTTGTGGGTGTTTCATCACTGGAGTTTTTTAAAGAAGAGAATGCGTAGCCACTTGACTGAAATGGTATAGAATGTTTGAGCAGGGGGGTGGACTGGAAGACCCCCCAGGGTTCCTACCAGTTTTATTCTCATTGATTGACCCACAGTGGTGAGATTTAGTGCATTTGTTTTGGATCTGGGTTCTCCTAGAAATATCTAAGCTTTGTTATTTTTTTAATTGCATTTTTTGCCCTGTAGTTATAAACCTTTTTGCCCTGCGTAAGTGCTAAAGTTGATGCATTCGGTCTAATTTGGCTGTCCAATGTTTTGCAAGATAGATATGAGGCAGCAATGAAAGATTTTAGAGTTGAGAAGAGGACTTATCTGACAATGAACCGGGTGTGTTATAGATGGCGTGTCTGGTTGATATGTGGGTAGTTTGCGGTTAGACAAAGGCTAAGGCACTTTGGATGAATAGCATCTGCAGGAAGAGAAGATGGTAAGTACCTGTGTGTGAAGTGGTACATCAGCTCTGTGTGAAATGGATGGCTGCTTGTGTGAGCCTTGAAAAGATGCTGGATGAGCTCTTGTGATTGAAAATGTTTTCAGGCTTGAAAGGCTAGTAACAGACTCCACCACCAGCCACTCCCTGCCTGTGCCAGCTGCTGTCGGCACAGATTGTAGAGTCTCAGCCCAGGCAAATTGTCAGATTGCCTGTAATCTGTTTGTCAGAGGAAGAGGTAAAGAGAGAGGGCGCATGAAGCAAAATAAACACTCTTACTCATGCCCAGAACTTATGGCTTCGGGCAATATCAGACATCAGGATGGTGCTTGGAACCTGCTGTATTCTGAGTTGGGACCTCAGCTGGAAAAACTGTCAAATAACTGGATGAGAAAGGAGAAGGAAGAATATGAGGGAAAAATATATCAATATTTACAGGCAGCCCTTGACTTACCACCCCAATTCAGCCCCAAATTTCTGTTTGTGAGAAATTTGTTGTGAGTTTTGTCCCATTTTACGAGTTTTCTTGCCAAATTTGTTAGTGAATCACTGCAATTGTTAAATTAGTAACTCGGTTGTTAAGTGAGCCTGGCTTTCCCATTGCTTTTGTTTGTCAGACAGTTGCAAAAGGTGGTCACATGACCCCAGGACACTCCAACCGTCATAAATATGAGTCGGTTGTCAAGCATCTGAATGTAAATCATGTGGACCATGGGAATGTTGCAACGGCCACAGATGTGAAAAATGGTCATAGGTCATTTTTTTCAATGCCGTTGTAACTTTGGATGGTCACTAAATGAACTGTTGTAAGTCGAGGACTACCTGTATATGGTCTGTATGTTTGTTAAACACCTTCTCCAGACATCAAGGATTGAAGAACCTGTGCACAGAAGTTGTAAACCAATCCAGAACCCCTAAATATATAAACAGGGGTTGTTTTGGGGTATCTGGAGAAGTCTGTACAGCGAGGATTAACATCTAAACAATGCAAGACTGTTTGTATTCTGTGCTACTTTAAAATATTCAAGCCTTTGTTTTTCCAAACACTCAAATTCTGAGTTTGAATAGAAAGCAGGGACACAGAGTGTGTTTACCAAAAAGGAAGCCTAATTCTGTTTTATTTTGGCTCATTGTCAAGTTAAGAGGAAATGGGACTGAAGCTTCCTCTGAATTCTGTTGTTTTTATTAGTACTATTACTCTATTGTACCCTTTCATAATGCGTGTGGGCCTGTGATCTTTCAGTTTTGCTGAACTCCAATTTCCAGTATTTCTTATCCTGATTTACTGGTAGGACTGCTGGCCAGAAGACTTTAGCACAATATCTGGCAGGCTACACAGGCTTCCTATTGGCCTTAACCGGATTGCATAGGAATACATTCCAAAATTAAAAAAAATATGGAGGAGGACAATAAACGAAGGCACAGGCGTCTCCCAGGGCAGAGAAAGGGGCAAATGACATCCACAAAGATCATGGCATGAACCAGCCTTTAGAGAAAGAGAAAAAAAAATGGAGGTTGGATTGATAGAAGAGAACATTTGTCGTTCGGGATTTGAAATATGGTCCTTCATGCTCTCTGAGCTTGGTGGTTTTCTTTCAGATGTTTCATTACCAAGCTACTGACTGTAGCTTCATTACCAAGCTACAGAACTGACATCATCTAACACTGATGATGTTATCCAGTTTGGTAATGAAACGTCTGAAAGAAAACCACCAAGCTTAGAGATCACCAAAGACCCCATGGAGGGAGGACTGAGGAACATATATTATAATATTATATATATATTATATATATATATTATATATTATTAACAATTGGCTTGCAGTAGACTGAATTTTTTTAAAGCTAAACGATAATGACTGGGAAGCTCAATAATTTCTCCAAAATCCATAAAGCAATGGAGATTTGCAGGAAGCCATGGTTTTGAACATATTCGTCAAATATTCTTAAGAAATCTTTTGTGCTCAGGCCTGGGTATGAATTTTTATAAGTTATCTTTAATTTTGAAATCAAAACTAGACAATGTGAGCAAAACAAATATAGAGCCTGGTTTAAATAAGCAATAAAATCCTTAATAGCAGTACATATAGTCTTCAATTTACAATCTCAACTGAGCCCCAGATTTCTGTTGCTAAGCAAGACAGTTGTTAAGTGAGTTTTGCCCAATTTTATGACCTTTCTTGCCATAGTTGCTAAATAAACCACCGCAGCTGTTAAATTAGTAAATGGTTGTTAAGTGATTCTGGTTCCCCATTGACTTTGTTTGTCAGAATATCGCAAAACATGATCATGTGACCTGGGACACTGCAACTATCATAAATATAAGTCAGTTGGCAGGCACCCAACTTTGATCATGTGACTACCGGGATGCTGCAATGGTCGTAAGTGTGAAAAACAGTCACAAGCCACTTTTTTCAGTGCCGTTATAACAATTGTAACTCAAGGACTACCTTTATAAATGCAAAACAAGCTTTCCCTTCATTTCTCTGGATTGTAACTCAGAAATACTAGAAGCATGGCAAAGACTTTTGGAATATGAATCAGCCTCTGTTTTTTCCACCCTCTTTTCTACTCTGTGTCCAAAAAGCCTGTGCAAACAGTTTCATGGGAGGGAATGAAGTAAGAGATAGGAATAATGGATATGTGCAAAGGAGGCACGTTGATGGAGACCACATCAGGAGGGTACCAGGTTTGCAACAGTTTTCCCAGATAAAAGTTTCATAGAACAATAGGTCTGTGTAAATCCTTGCAAAAGACACTTCAGAAAGCACAAAAGCTTCTCTTTTTGAAACATTAAAGCAGCTGCATTTTGTCCAAATGCTTTGAAAGTTGCCCACAGCTTTCTCCTTATGCTTCTAGTGGTGCATTCATTTCCCAGAATTTGGGGGGGGGGGGATGTTGTCTTCTTTTCAAAGCTAGCCATGTTTTCTCACCATCTTTTATTTTTAGCCATGTAAAAAACATAAGGAAGGAAAAACAGAGAAGCTACACAATGTCTTTTGAACATCAATACTGGATAGCTTTGACCTACAAGAACTCTAGTGCTGTTTCCTTATCGGTGTTTGACAGTGTCTTCTAAAATCTTTCAGTCATTGCTTGTCAACGAGAAGAAATCTCAAAACAGCTATAATGAAAAAATGGTCCTAAAAATAGATTCTATCTACATGCTATTCAAACCTTTCTCCTTATTCATCACAACTAGAAACGTGACAGAGAAAGAAAGGAGACATGGAGCGTTTGTGTTAATAAGGAGAACACGGGTGTACAATGTTGCACTTTACAAATAATCCTCCACTTACAACAATTCATTTAGTGACTGTTCAAAGTTACAACAGCATGGAAAAGAATGGTTTATGATCATTTTTCACACTTACGACCTTTCCAGCATCCCCATGGTCACGTGATCACAATCCAGATGCATGGCAACTGACTCATATTTATGACGGTTGCAATGTCCCAGGGTCGTGTGATCCCCTTTTGCAACCTTCTGGCAAGCAATATCAAAAGGGAAGCCTGATTTGTTTAACGACCACGTTACTAACTTAACAACAGCAATAATTCACTTAACCACTGTGGCAAGACAGGTCATACAACGGGGCAAAATTCACTTAACAAACCTCTCACTTAGCAACAGAAATTTTGGGTGCTCCGTTGTTTATTATTATTATTCATTTGATTTGTCAATTGTTTACAAGATAATAGGTATAAGTATAAACATGAGTAAGAATACAGGAAATGGGTACGAATAAATGCCGACAGCAGGACAGGGAAAGCAGGCACGATTGTGCTCTTATGCACGCCCCTTACAGACCTTTCAGGAATGGGGTGAGATCAATAGTGGATAGTAATAGTGGATTGTGGTTGTAAGTAGGGGACTACCTATATTTTCTTACACTAACCTGTATGCTGAAAACTTCTGGCTGCTTAGTTTTATTATTATTTTTTTTTAAATCTCTATTCATTCTTTAGGCACTTCTGTTTCTGGCCAGTGTCTCGGGTTTGTGCTTTGCCATCAGTCTTGTTCTCATCTGTGTCTACCTGATCCGTTTTTGCTGCTGCAGTAATGAAGATGAGGAGGAGACAAAGGCACAAAGGGTTTGCTGTGTCACCTGGAGCTGTGTGGCTGCGGTTATCATCTGCTGGTAAAGGAAGACCCCATTCCGTAATAGCTGTCACTTCTAGGCTAGAAATGTCATTGTCTATTGAATAGGCCCCCCAGGCATTGAAACAGGTTCAGAGGTTTTTTAGGAAAACCGACTGGTTTAATCCTCAAGATGCATTTGTAATGCCCAGCCTGGTTCTGCTTTGAAGTAATTTCTGACAGATGTAAAGAGAGCTATATAGGTAGTCCTTGACGTACAACCATTCATTTAGTGATGGTTCAAAGTTGCAATAGCACTGAGAAAAGCGACATTTTACACTTATGACTGTTTCAGCATCCCCGCGGTCGCCTGATCAAAATCTAGGCACTTAGCAACTGGCATGTATTTGGGACAGTTGCAATGTCTCGGGGAAGCAGGATTCACTTAACTGTGTTACTAACTTAACAGATGCAGCGATTCACTTAACAACTGTGGCAAGAAAGATGGTTAAATTGGGTAAAACTCACTTAATGACTGTCTTGCTTAGCAATGGAACTTTGGGGCTCAATTGGGGTCATAAGGCGAGGATTACCTGTATTGCACTCTTCAATACTCTGACTGTTTAATACTCTGGATCAAGTGGCTTGTGGAGTTGGTAAGATCCCACCCGGTGGCCGCATATCCCTACTCTCTCCAGGATAATTTTACTTTCAGTCTTGGGGCAGGGTAGCCCCATTTCACCTATTAGACAGCCTTCTCACCCTTTTCTGAAAGAAAGATTTTTACGCCCCATTTCCCACGTCTAAAACAGCCTTCTCTAAACTAGTGGCCTCCAGATGTTTCAGGCGGCACCTCCCATAATTCTTAAATAGCACAAGCAGAGACATATTAGCCAGAGAATTCTGGGAGTTGTATTCCCAGCACATCTAAAGGACATGAATTTAGGGAAGGTTACTCTTAAGCAGTGTTGGATTTCAACTCCCAGAATCCCCAAATACTGGCTGGGGAATTCTGGGAGATGTAGTCTTCAAGTCGCTAAGATGCAGAAAAGCTCATCTGAACCAACCAACCATTGTGTGCACTCCAACACTGGGGGCTTTTAAGAAGAGGTTGCACAGCTGTTTGTCTGAAAGGGTATAGGGTCTCCTGCTTGAGCAGGGGGTTGGACTAGAAGACCTTCAAGATCCCTTCCAATTCTGTTATTCTATTAGAGGTAATCCTTAACTTACAACTGCAGTTGGGTCCAGAATTTCCATTGCAAAGCAAGGCAGTTGCTAAGTGAGCTGCACTCGATTTTATGACCTTTTTTTGCAATGGTTGTTAAGCAAACCACCATTAAGTGAATCGCAGGGTCATTAAATAAATCCGGCTTCCCGAATATTACTCCAAAAAATGTAACCAGGCAACACACCATATATATGGATTTTGAACATGTTGCTCTTTTTTATCTGTATTAATAAATATATATATTAAATAAATAAGTAAATCCGGCTTCCCCCACTGATTTTGCTTTGTCAGAAGCCAGATGGGAATAATTGCAAATGACAATTACAAGACACTAATTTCCAAGTGCACGGATTTTGATCATGTGACCTTGGGAATGCTGCACCGGTTGTGTGAAGTCAGTGACATTGTCATTTCAAACAGCCATGTAAATGAATGATTGTAAGTCAAGGACTACCTGTACTTCAAGAGCTATCAAAGATACCTTTCTCCATCCAAGATTACCTAATTTTTAAGTCATCTATGAGTCCCCAACATCATTAAGGACAATGATCAAAGAAAATGGGAACTACGGTCTAAAACAATGGCAAGTAATAGATTGGGGATCAGCCAGCTGGCAGCACCTGGTCAATTTTGTTTGGGCTCAGATCTAGTTAGTATTTGAATGGGAGTTCTCCAGAGAATCCCAGGGCTTTGGCCTAGACTGGAAAATGGAAAAGGCTTGTTGGAAAAAGGCAATGACACCATTTCCGTACTGCTGCCAAGACAGTTAGATGGGAATGACCATGAAGTCACTAGCAGCTGAGCTCAATTGAAAAAGAAGTCTTGACTTTAGATGAAGGAAGGACACGCTAATCCCTTGCCAAGGTAATTATTTCACAAATAAGGGTCACACACAAGACAATGCTCCTAAATGCATGCATAAATCTATCACACTCAGCCAAGCTCAGCTTCTTGGATTCTGGCATTCTTTTACAAGCCAGTCATGCATAACAAGATTTTCTTTTGGTTTTATAAAGCAATGGTTCAATCACTTTGGTTCAGTCAATAGGGTAAGATTAAATTCCTGGTTAATTTAGCAACACAGGCTAGAAGAAACTGAGCAAATGCAAGGTCTATGTATCAATTGGCAGCTAAGTCACAGCAAAAGTGACTTTCGTGGGAATTCTACGTTTCCTTCTCTAAGAGAAAAGCTACAAAGCTCAGTTCCTCAATATCCACCCCCTCCAGACATTTACTGTCTGAATATTATTGGTTCCTCTGTTTCTTTCAAGCCTCTGGTGGTTCTCTCCCATCTCTCATTCATCTCCCATCATCTCCACCCTCCCCCCCCTCCCCCCCCCCCCCCGAAATGAAGCCACAATGAGCCTCTTGTTCCATTCAGAATAAGAAATTGTGTCCCATTCTCTCTATTCCATCACATCCTCACCAGGCCCCTTTGTGTACTTGTTATTCCAGGCCCTGCACTCTCTGCAAACCAGTCCCCAATTTCACTTGTTTCTACTGCTATCCCCCTTTAGCTTCTTTGTCTCTCCCCTCTCCCCCCACCCCATTTTCTCTCTCACACCAAGGGGGGGTAGAGTTTGGCTGTGCTGTAAGGCAAAGTTTTGAAATCCTTATCAGTATTCCATCGTTTCTGCATCAAAAAACCTGCTCTTTAGAGCTGGAAAGGTAAAAAGAAGGAGACTGCCATATTGATAGAGGTTGTAGACCTGTAACAGGTAGGTTAGGGAGAGACATGACGTCCCTGGAACAGTAGAAACAGCAAAGGAAGAGAACTTGTTGTCCTCTTCATGCACTTGAACTCAGTGATCTGTCTGAGCTGTCGTTTTCCTTTCCTATAATCCCTGTTCCACCTTTGCAACTCTGTCGATCTGGATGTCCTCAGGTGAGACCAGGAGAGACAGGAAATTAAACATGCATCGTAATGCTTAACGTGCACATCTGTGCCAGACCCTGGGATGAAAACTCCCCAAAACAGGATTTGCGTCACAACATCCTTCTGCCCCTTTTCAGTTTTGCTCCATTGTAGCTGGTTACAGATAGCATTGTCTTTACAAAGCTCACCGTGCTTTTTTTTAAAAAAAATCCATAAATGCTTGGAACGAATAACGATACCTGTAAATGCATCCCCCTTTAAAAGAATGAAAAGTGTACGGCCTACACACAGAAAAATGGCCAACCATCAAACCTAATGACTGAACTGGCATCCTTATCAGATAACAGATAATCAGAGTTGGAAGGGATCTTGTAGGTCATCTAGTCCAACTCCCTGCCCAAGCAGGAGACCCTACACCATTTCTGACAAATGGCAGTCCAATCTCTTTTTGAAGGTCTCAAGTGATGGCACTCCCACAACTTCCGAGGGCAAGCTGTTCCATTGGTTGATTGTTCTCACTGTCAGAAAGTTTCTCCTTATTTCCAGGTTAAATCTCTCCTTGTTCAGTTTCCATCCATTATTCCTTGTCTGGCCTTCGGTTGCTTTAGAAAGTAGCTTGACCCCTTCCTCTCTGTGGCAGCCCCTCTAATATTGGAAGACTCGTATCATGTCTCCCCTGATCCTTCTCTTCACTAGACTAGCCAAGCCCAGTTCCTGTAGCCATTTTTCATACGTTTTAGTCTTCAGTCCCCTAATCATCCTGGTTGCTCTTCTCTGTACTTTTTGTAGAGTTTCAACATCTTTTTTATAGTGTGGTGACCAAAACTGGATCCTGACGAATAGCATGTATTTTTGTCAATTTTGACCTGAATGAAGCTGAAAGGAAGGACTCATCCTTGGGAGGTGGCGATCTGATACAATTCCTGTTTTAACACTTTGTTCTCACACAAAGGAAGGCTGCTTAAAAGTTCCTCCTTGCCCCCGTCGCTCTGTCATTCATTCCCTGGGCAGCTTGTTCTGCTGAGTTTTCCCAAGGACAGCCTGCTAATAAAGGGGTCATAACAGCTTCGCTTCTGAGAAGCTGGCGGATGTCTTAACAGAATGTTTAAGCTCCAAATGGATCGTGTTGTACTTACTACAAAATAGTAACAAAGCAAAGCACATTTGCTGAACAGAGATTAGCAGGCAGAAGGGAAGCAGCATGGTGTTGTTTTATAGTCAACTTGTAATATGTTTATGTGCTTTTGGACTAGAAGTCAAGATTCTTCTTCCATCCTCCCCCACTCCTCCAGGCTTCAAGAGGATGTTGAAATCAGCCAAATAAGCAATATCCTGATCAGTGGTGGGATTCAAAAATTTTTTTTACTACCAGTTCTGTGGGCGTGGCTTGGTGGGTGTGGGAAAGGATACTGTAAAATCGCCATTTCCTCCCCATTCCAGGGGGAAGGTTACTGTAAAATCCCATTGCCTCCTCAACCCACTTAGCCTTCTTTCCAGCTCCGTTCTCCTGTGCAGGGCAACAAAAGAAGAGCCAGCCAATCAACTGGGACTCGGGAGGCAGGGAATAGATGGGGGCAGAACCAGTCAGAGGTGGTATTTGTGGGTTCTCTGAACTACTCAACATTTCCGCTACCGGTTTTCCTGAACTGGTCAGAACCTGCTGAATACCACCTGTGATCCCGATCATTTCTCCAACAGAGGATATGGATATGAGACATGAAAGTGGGATGCTAGAAGCAGTATGTAAAATAGATAGTCCTTGACTTACAAAGATTTGTTTAGTGGCTGTTTGAAAATACAATGGCCCTGAAGAAAGGAGTATTACAACTGGGTTCTCACATTTATGACCGTGTCAGCATCCCCACATCATCTAAATTCAACTGCTGAGCAACCATCATGGGTTTAAGATGAATGCAGAATCCCAGGATCATGTGATTGCCATTTGCAAATTTCTTAGCCAGTTTCCAACAAGCAAAGACAATGTGGAAAGCCAGATTCACTTAACAGCTGCATGATTCACTTAATAACTGGAGTGATTCGTTAATCAACTGGGACAAAAAAGGTCTTAAAATCAGGCACAAACTGCCTTGCTTAGTATTGGAAATTTTGGTCCAAATTGGGGTTGTAAATTAAGGACTATCTTTTAGGGCTTACTTCTGGTACAGCCAAATAAATTGGAATTAATCTGCCCATTGATAGGCAAAATTCAGTGTTGAATTACAGGCAGTGGAGGGCACTACCACAGAATTTCTGAACCTTGGCAACTTTAAAAAGTGTGGACTACAACTTCCAGAATTCCCCAGCCAACATGGTTGGCTGAGGAATTCTGGGAATTGGAAGTCCACCACACATCTTAAACCTGTCACAGTTAAAAAATGGTGTACTACAGCATATGCTTTTTATCTGCCACATATAAACCTGTTCCTAGGAACTTTTTGATTGAGCCATATGTAGCACTGAACCATATCTGAGTTGTCGGAATTGGGTTAAAATTTTTGGGTTAAATATGGTTAAAATGTTAGGTGAAAGCCAATTGGAGTTTGTTCAATAAATTGGAATGTGTGAATAGAATCCTCGCTCCCAGCCTTCCCGTCCTAATCTGTATTTTATGAAGCCACTCTCTTCCCAAAGCCATCAAAAAAGGAACATTTGCATGTGTCAAAGAACCTGGGAGTCTCCATTCTTGTTGACTGTACAGTTAGTCAATTTAGGACCACAATTGAACCCAAAATTTCTGTTGCTAAGTGAAACATTCATTGCATGAATTTTGCCCCATTTTATGACTTTTCCTGCCGCAATTGTTAAGTCCAACCCTGCCATTGTTAAGTCCAACCCTGCCATTGTTAAGTCAGTTGTTAAGTAAATCCTGCTTCCCCATGGATTTTGCTTTTAAGATCTCAAAAGGAGATCACATGACACCAGGATGCTGCAACAGTCATAAATACGAGTCAGTTGCCAAAGCATTTGAATTTTTATCATGTGACCATGGAGATGCTGCAATAGTTGTAAGTGTGACAAATGGCCATGAGTTACTTTTTTCAGTGACGTTGTAACTTTGAACGGTCATTAAATGAACTATCGTAAGTCGACGATTACCTGTAATTCTTTCATTTCCCATTCCCAACATGTCAACCATCCCAACAGATCTATTAAAAATTCCCCATGTTAGAAATTCTGAAAATTATACTTTCGGTACATGTAAAGAGAGATGGTACTAAATAAGGAAATTAAAAAAAACAAAGTTTTCTACAGATAATCGAAATCAAGAAAAGGTGCCTAAAATCCCTGGAATTCTCACTTAGAAGTAAACATCAAACATCTGGTAATACAGACAAGCTATCAATTGTGCACATGTTATGTATGTATGTGATTTATATGGCTACCCATTGCACCATTATGACTCTAAGTGCGCATATAAAGAAAAAAAATGATCCAGCACTAATTAGACCTTGCCAATTAAGCAAAAGGCAATAATGCATAAGGGCTTAAACCACCAAAGATCCCTGAACCTACATATTTTTAGATTATTCATTGCCACCAATATCTTCCTCCTTTTCCTTTTGCAAAATTTTGGAAACCGGAGCAACAGGTAAGACAACCAAACTAAACGGGCCGAGATGGAAAAAAATATTTGGTCTGGAGGGAGCAACTTTGGGGCTATTCTATGAGCCTTCCCCGATCTGGGACTCTTTAAAAGTATGGGACATTACATCCTGGAACAGCCAACAACGATCTGCGGGAGGCAGAACCCTGCATAGTTGGGAGGATACAAGCTGACAACGATTGTGAGATACCACAATACTTCCCTCAATTGTTTGGCCCAAATTGGTTCAGCAGGGAAACTTGGCAAGCAATCTTCCTCCATCTCCCACAGAGAACTCTGTGTGTGTGTGAGAGAGAAAGAGGTGGGGGGGGGAGAAGGAGAGGGAGAGAGGGAGGTAGAGAGAGGGAGGGAGGTGGGGGAGAGAGGGAGAGAGAGAAACCCCCAATTCCAGCACCAAATCTACCATCTTTTCCTTCAATTCTCCTCCATCTCTGGGAGGAGAACTGTGGGATTTTTTTTAACCCCACCCCCATTTTTAAAATAGAAAAAAAGTCTAACTTCTATCCACTACCCCCTTTCCCCCTCAACACCCCATTCCTGTCCTGATTTGACAAGGGTCGTGTTGGGGTCCATTCCCAGCCGCTTTGGGAACAAGCCCAGCAGCCATAAAAATAAGGCAGCCATTCATGAGGAGGCTGGGTCCATTCATGGCTGGAACAATGGTGTCTCTGTCTATTTCCTTGGTCTCAGTTGGGGTAGTCTAAGGATGGATGGGGACGGATTGCTTAAAGACATTGTGCCCCACCACACAATCCTTCCAAATCCTTCCCACAGTAGAGAGCCTTGACAATGGAGGCAGGATCAGCCCATGGAGCGGAGAACAAAAGCTGTTGCTAGGGGCGTCCTAAGGGCCCGGCTTTAAGCCTTATGGACCAGGCCTTTTACATACAGTCTTCCCCATTTATGCTAATCGCACTTTGTTACCTTCACCTTTTACCAGGGCGGCTGTTTGCTCGTCACTCTCATGAATGGCAGCCTCTCATCCTGGTTCAAGGCCTGGCGAGGCTATTTACTACTGGCAGCCTAATAACAAGACGGGTCCCAAGCTCTGTAAGAGATGGGCGAAGGGAAGGATTTGGGCCACTCTTTCCATCACAATGGGAGAAATCACAACATTAAAAATAGAAACATCATTCTCTCTTTCTCTTTCTCCCTCAGAGCAGCTTAAGAATTTTGAATGGTTTGTGATCCTCTTCAGATTAACAGATTTGGAAGGGACCTTGTAGGTCATCTAGTCCAACCCCCTACACAAGCAGGAGACCCGACACCAATTCTGACAGATGGCAGCCATGTGAATCTACACTAGTTTGCTTGCAATTTATGCACCATACTTAATGGTTGGGCATTATGAGTTATTCTGTGTACAAGTAGTTCTCAAGTTACGACTACCCTTGAGCCCAAAGTTTATGTTGCTAAATGAAACAATTGCTAAGTGAGTTTTGCCCCATTTTATGACCTTTCTTGCCACAGTTATTAAATTAATCACTGCAGTTGTTAAGTTAGTAATACAGTTAAATGAATCTGGCTTCCCTATTGTCATCAGAAGATGACAAAAGCTTATCACAAGACACTGTGGCACTGCAACTGCCGTAAATATGAATCCGTTGCAAAGCATCCAGATTTTGATCACATGACTATGGGGTGCTGCAACAGTCGTAAATGTGAAAAATGGTCATACGTCATATTTTTCAGTGCCATTGTAACTTTGAATAGTCACTTAATGAGCTGTTGTAAGTCGAGGACTACCTCTATTATGATTTGATCAACAAATCACGGTTATAAAAAAGTTTAGAGTTATGGGTGATCCTAAAAGGGATGCTTTTTTAGCCATTCAGAAATCGCATGCTGGAAAAATTTGGTTATCAAGAACTAACTCAAAAATAAGAGAGTCACAAGCCAGACATTAGATGAGACAAGAGAGGGAATTCTTATCCTGTGTTTTTTTTAAAAAATGTGAACAGCCCTGAAACTGATAAACCATGGAACTATAGGTTTTTTAAGTAATCCCAATCTTTGAATATTTCTCCTTTTTTTTAGTTCTTTTTCCACGCACAATTTCTAGCCCAGCAGCTGTTTTTTTCGACTACAGTAGAAAAAAGAAATAACAGATGGGGGAAGGGTTAGAATCTGAAAGAGAGAGAAGAAAAGACCCCTATTCAAATTAACACTTTTTTTATTGCTGCTTTTCATTGGAGGCTGTTGAAGTTGGTTTCACACCCCCTTTGAGTTTATTTCAGAATCTGATTGTCTTGGACAGGAGAACAAGCTTGAGGTTGTCATGAGTTCAGAGGTGAGGTTAGGACATTCTGCCAGTGGAACCGAGTGGGGCGGTGAGAAATATCAGCTAAATATTTCATCCTAAAACCATTCACATCCTTGGTTTTTCTCTTGCTTTTTAAAGGTAAATAGAATATGCTGCTGCCAAGTCAGTAGCTTAGTTATACAATACTAATTTAATAAATGAGTTATCTATGGCAGGGGTCTCCAACCTTGGCAACTTTAAGACTTGAGGACTTCAATTCCCAGAATTACTCAGCCAGCTTTGGAATTCTGGGAACTGAAGCCCACAAGTCTTAAAGTTGCCAAAGTTGGAGAGCCTTGATTTACGGCATAGTTATAGGGAGCATCTAAGCAGGAGCAGAAGATCAATTGGACTTGGAAGTTCATAAAATGTATTTTCCCAGACTGATTGCCCCAAATGTATTCAGCTACAACAATATTCATTCTTCAATACAGGTACTCCTCAGCTTATATCAATTTGTTTAGTGGTCGTTCTAAGTTACAGCGGCACTGGAAAAAATCACATATGACCATTGTTTACCTTTACAATTGTGGCAGCATCCCATGGTCACATGATCAAAATTCAGTCACTTGGCAAGTGACTTATATTTACAGAGTCCTGGAATCGTGCGACCACCTTTTGTGATTTTCTGACAATCAAAGTCAATGGGGTGCCAGTTTCACTTAACAATCATATTACTAACTTAACAATGATTCAATTAACAACTGTGGCAAGAAAGATAGTAAAATGGGACAAAACTCACTTAACAAATGTTTTTTTTCCGTGCCATTATAACTTTGAAGGTCACTAAATGAGCTGTTGTAAATCGAGGACTATCTGCATATTATTAAATACCAAGGTGAAATTAATCCTCCATTGGTGTGTGAGTCACCTTCCACTAAAACTCAATGACCAAGCTGGTTCTGGAAGAGTTCAAGGGGACCATGTTACATCAGTGCCAAAAGCCAATCTGTTCAGAGTAAAACATAAAGTGCTATTTTATTACCTTCAAAGACCTATAGAACTTCCTTGAGAGAATCTGAGATTTACCTATGGTTGCCAGATCCTTAGATCTAGAAGAGCTGCCCTTCTTGAAATGCTTATCCTGCTGAGATGGGACACCTAATTAAATATCCTGAAACCACCTGTTTTTAAGCAGGCTTTTTAAATAGTTGGTTTTATTTGGGTAATTTCAATTGTTTTAAATTGTTGCTATAGATCATTTTTAATATTTTGATTTAAGTTAATTTTTTTTTCTAAGCCACTGAGAAACCTTAGCGGTTGGCAATATGATAAGCTGTGTAAACAAATATAATAATCTTTCTTCCAGCATGCAGGCATAGTACGACATAGCAGGCAAAGGAGTAATTGGCTAATTAATTATTTTAAGGTTCATTGTGTTATATGAACTGGTAATTAGGTCAGTTTAATAAAGAATAAGACAGATTAGCCATAAGTATATATATTGAATGAGCTCAACCAATATTTTGTTTTATTACCAGAATATTATTATGTTAAGCAAATCACTGCGCTCCCGTATTTTAGTAGACTGTTTACCAGATAAAGGTAGTCCTTGACTTACAACCAGAGGTGGTATTCAGCAGGTTCTGGCCAGTTCTGGAGAATTGGTAGCGGAAATTTTGAGTAGTTTGGAGAACTGGCAAATACTATCTCTGACTGGAGATTTTACAGTATCCTTCCTTCCCTTGCCACGCTCACCAAGCCATGCCCACAGAACTGGTAGTAAACAAATTTGACTCCTACCACTGGCTTAGTTGGTAGACATATTCATACAATTGATGCATTATCAGTGGTGGAATTCAAATAATTCAAATATAGTGGTGGAATTCAAATAATGGATTAGACCCATCCCACACAGAGGTGGTACTCAGCAAGTTCTGACCAGTTCTGGAGAACCGGTAGCGGAAATTTTGAGTAATTTGGAGCACCTGCAAATACTACCCCTGACTGGAGATTTTACAGTATCCTTCCCCTGCCATGCCCACCAAGCCACGCCCACAGAACCAGTAGTAAAAAAATATTGAATCCCACCACTGCTTACTGCTTCACTTAGTGATTGTTCAAAGTTACAACAGCATTGAAAAATGTGGCGTATGACCATTTTTCACATCTATGACCATTGAAGCAACCCCATGGCCATGTCATTTACATTCAGGTGCTTGACAGCTGACTCATGTTTATGACGGTTGCAGCATTCCAGGGTCATGATATCCCCCTTTGCAACATTCTGACAAGCAAAGTCAATGGGGAAGACAGATTCACTTAACAACCGTGTTACTAATTTAACAACTGCACTAACAAATCTGGCAAGAAAAATCATAAAGTGGGATAAAATTTACTTAACACATTTCTCACTTAGCAACATGAATTCTGGGCTCAGTTGTGGTCGTAAGTCAAGGACTACCTGTCTTTTAAGATGATGTGTAATCCTAAAGGAATAGAAGGAACATAACTCTACTGCAATATTCTCTGATTATTTTCAAAGCATTGCCTGACTCTTGTAACTTTCCATTATTTTCTTTACCAGACCCTATTGAATGCATATGTTTTACCAGCCATATTGTAGCCTAGTATAAACTATTTGTTTAGTAATCATTCAAGGTTACAATGGCACTGAAAAAAATGACTTATACTGGTCCTTGCACTTATGACCATTGTAGCATCCTCACAGTCACAGCATAAAAATTTGGGTGCTTAGCAAGTGGCAGGTATTTATGATGGTTGCAACATCTTTGGGTCATGTGACTGCCATTTGCAACTTTCCTAGATGGCTTTGCCTGACTCTACCCACTGCCAGGAGTTCAATCCTAAAGTTAACTCAGCCTTCCATCCTTCCAGGGCTTGTAAAATGAAGACCCAGTTTGTTGGGGGCAATATGCTGACATTGTAAACTGCTCGGAGAATGCTGTAAAGCATTGTGGAGCAGTATAATATGTCTAAGTGTGATTGCTACTGCTATTACTACCTGTGTTATGATTAGAGTATCCTGCAAACAGGCAATAGTGTTAATTGAATAAAGTGGGAGTCATTTAATCATGGGTAAATGTCACAAGATCACTATGTATACTTTTATCTGGTTCTAATGGGGACAATTCTAAACATCGTTATTATCCTATTTTAATAGCTTTGAAGTCTTTTCTATTATAAATTGTTTAGCGCAATATCTTGAATCCCCATTAATAGTCCTTAATTACTAAAGAAATACCAGGAACATAAGTACTCCTTTGGTAATTCTCTTTTAATGTAGTATTATTGGTTTCCTGCTAGTGGAGTATGACTGATTTATAACTGGGCTGTTACTGAAGCAACTGCTGGTTCCATTTGATAAAGCTATAATGATGTTCTCATATATATAAGGGGATGTTAGAGTTCTAGCCATCTGCAATCCCCATTGTTACCATATTAGTACTTCATTACATGCTAGAATATGGTTCCCACGGCAATAGCTTGCAACAGACATTTTGTTATGAGGATAACATTTATTGTATATGCCACAGTGGTTAAATTGATATAACACACTAAATCAAAAGCAAAGAAACCACATGTTAGGTGGGCTAATGTAACAATCCAGCCAGAGAATAGATTTATATATCATTGCTAAACAAGAGATGTTGCTTGAGTTGGCATATTGTCTGAATCTAGTTATCACATTTTCTAAGTGTGATGTGTGGTTTGGCATGCTGTATTAGCCCAGCCAAATATTATTTTTTTCATTAAAGCTTAATAAAAATAAATCCAGTTTAGTATGGCAACAATTCAAACTCTCTGTTGTTAGAGTGACACTAAAGATTTTGACATTTTTATGTCCTCTTCAATATTAGACTATCCTTCCTTCTGTTCATGATAGAGAGATACAGATTATAATAAAAAATATTAATAAATTGCTTCTCTCCTTGGTTAATTTCCATCCATTGTCTTGCCTTTTGGGCTTTGGAAAATAGCCTTCATCTTTGTAGGAACCGTTCAAATATTAGAACACTGCTATCATGTCTCTCCTAGTCCTTCTTCTCACTAGACCAGACATACCCAATTCCTGCAATCATTCTTCGTAGGTTTTAGCCTCCAGCCCTCTGATCATACTTTTCTCTACACTCTTTCCAGCGTTTTTCAACATCTTTTTTATATCATTGTAACCAGACCAGTATTCCAAGTGTGGAATACAGTATTCCAAGTGTGGTGCAGTACTCCAAGTGTGGTCTTACTAAGGCTTTATAAAGCGGTATTAGAACTTTCCATGATCTTGATTCTATCCCTTTACGGATGCAGCCTAGGACTGCATTGTTGTTGTTGTTTTTGCTGCAGCTGCACATCATTGACTCATATTTAAGTGATTGTCCACTAATAACTCTTACAATTACTGGCATGAAGCCAAGATTCACCTATACAGTTAGTTTTTCTTATCTAAGTACTTACTTTTATCTATGTTGAATTTCATTTTGTTGGATATGATGCAGTATTCAAGTCTGTCAAGATCTTTTTGGATCTTGAGCCTGTCTTCTGGGGTGCTGGTTATTCCTATTAGTTTTTCATCATCTGCAAATTTGATGAGTTCCCCTGCTATTCCTTCATCTAGGTCATGGTTGTTAAACTCACGATGTCACATCATCACGTGATATACCATGACTGCTCCCCTTTGCTAAACTGGGGGTGGACGTGGCTAGCATGTGACGCATCCGGCCCATGGGCCATGAATTCGTCATTTTTAAAGATATACAAAACAAAATCCTGGGGTACCCCACTGCTTACTTCCCTCCATGTGGATATAGGTCTACATATTGAGTATGATTTGTCAGCCAGTTACAAACCCATCTGGTGGTGCTGCTCTCTATTTCACATTTTTCTAACTTACCAAGAAGTAGGTTGTAGTCTACATTATCAAATACTTTCCTGAAATCCAAGCATACCATGTCCACAGCATTTCACTGATCCATGACTTTAATCACTTTGTCAAAAAATAAAATAAGATTTATTTGGCATGATCTGGTTTTGATTATAAAGATTATAATCAGACTTTAATAAAAAATATGTATCTGTTTGATCCAAAACTTTATAGAAAGACTCTTGAAAAATTTTAATGTAATTGTCCTAGAGCAAAATAAAATCAGTTGCCTGCACCTTTAATAATGGTCACGGTAGGGAGAGAGCAGTGTTAACAGTGTTAGTCTACAAAAGCCAAAAATCAGGAGGAATCTGGTAGCACATTTTCAAGCTAACACGTTTTATTAATTTAAGACTTTGTGAGCTCCAGCTCATTCATCAGATGCAAGCATGTTTTTTAATAAAATGTGATAGTCTGAAAAGGTGCTACCAGCCTCCATCTGATTTTTATCTGTGGTGCAAAAAAAAGGAAAATTCAGTAAGTGGATTTTTCCCTGCAGGTAACATATACCGCATTTCCCTGTCCTCTTCATCTCTTCATATAGCAAGAGTGCTTGTGTTTCTGTTCCATTGACCATCCTGTTATAATTCACTGAAGATGTCAGGCCTTCCATTAATAATCAGCGTGGTACAGAAAAGTAATGAAGGCGAAGGCAAGTATTTGAGGAGGAACATTTTTAAAATTTCAACTGGGTCAGGAGTAGGGTACATTTCAAAAGCTCAGAAAGTTTCTCGGGCTGAATTAACTGTTTCTGGAGAACATTGTCTTATGTGATGTTTGTTTTTAATTCTTAAAACAGCAGATCTTAAACCCTTGTCCAATTGACCCAGTAATATTCACACGGATTAACATCAGCTCTTCAAACCTCATGCAGAATACGGGTAGTCCTCGACTTTCAACAGTTCACTTAGAGACCATTCAAAGTTACAACAGTGCTGAAAAAAATGACAATTGTTCATATTTACGACCGTTGCAGCATCCCATTCAGATATCTGGACACTTGGCAACTGACTGATATTTATGATGGTTGCACAGGTCCTGGAGTCATGTGATCACTTTTCACGACCTTCTGGAAAGCGAAGTCAATGGGCAAGTTAGATTCACTTAACAACCATGTTACTCATTTAACAACTGCGGTGGTTCACTTAGCAACTATGGCAAGAAAGATCATAAAATGGGGCAAAACTCACTTAACAACTAGCTCACTTAGCAACAGAAATGTTGGGCTCAATTGTGGTCATAAATTGAGGACTACCTATATTTTCAAACCTTCATGAAAATTAAAGTGAAATCTGCGTTACCGTGGTCCCATTGATGTCCTCTACAATCTGCGATGCTGATGCTGGAATGACAAAAAATGTGTGTATGTATACTTGTGTGGTAATGTTCCAGGCAAGTATGAAATAAACACAATGTCACAATACTTCATCATTTCTCTCCCCCATCCCCACGCCGCTCCCCAGTTTATCTCTCCAGCTACCTTTGAATAACCCACTTGAAAATGAGTGGTATCATTTTGTGTTCTTTCTCTTGCTAATAACAAGCTCTCATCTTAGTTCCGGACCTCGATGTGGGAGGAGCCAAAATGTTTGGCCCATTTAGGGATTGTATTGGCAAATGTGAAAGTACCAAGTCTACCCCTTCTGAAAAAAAAGCCCGTGAAAAATCAGGCAAGCAATTTTTATGTTGAGGAATGGTCTAAATATTAGAAAGATATGAAGTACATTCCACCCTGAAGTTCCACCTTTAAGGTTGCAACATAGCTATATACTGAAATGTGTATCTTTGCAATAGATTGTCCAGACGCCTATATACTAAGACCCCTGTTTATAGAAGTCTTATTCTGTTTGGATGGATGAGCTATGCGATTCTCTTGCTCTTTGGAGTGCATTGTACCAAAAAGCCAGGTGGCTAGGAAATATATTTAGCATAAAGACCTTTATTCATTTAGCCCAGGGAAAAATGGCCAGATGGCCAGAGATAGTTCATCAGCCAGATGCCATCCATTGCAGTGCAGAAATCTTCCTAGAGCCATGGATGATTATTTGTTCATTAATCTGAACAGCGCTGGTTCAAACTAAACATCTCAGAGTTCCTTGGTTTTCTGAATTTGGTAGAGATGTTTTGTGAATTAGGATTGGGAGCCAAGGGATGTTTTTTGAGGAATGCATCTATGGATACAGAAACCAGTAAACCTATTCCAGATACATGGAAGTTGTACACGATATTAGAACATCTGGTGTCATCATATACAGATGAGATTAAAAAGAACTAGTGCGATCCATTATTCCAAATGGAATTTGCTACCGATCAGATTCTCACATAATCCATGCTATCTAAAGTGCAGGATAGAAGGTAGGTTGTAAATCATTTATTGATAGAGTGTTGTAACTTATTTAACAAACCATGATTCAGCTATACATTAGCTTAAGGCTCAGTGGAAATTTGAATATGGATTTTGCTGGCCTTAGCTAAGCATGGATTAGGTCTGAGAGACCCAGACCAAAGTCCATCCTCAACCATGGAAATTTACTGGGTGTCTTTGAGCTAGTTATACTTAATCTCAGCCCAATCTACCTCAAAGGATTAATGATCTGGGGAAAACCAGAGAAGGCAATGCTGTATAGTTCCTAAAGAAAAGAGTATATATAAAACTATCACAGCATCTCTTAATGTTTAAAGAGTGTGAAGGTGTATAGTGAAGAAAGATTCATATCCAATAAATAGTCTAGAATTTATGTAGGAAGTCAGAGCACATGCTAATAGAGAATACTGCCAAGCGCAGGAAATCAGGACTCTGGGCAGTTCAGATGAATGTATAGATAGTTTTATTACTCACTAAAGCTCTCTACAAGAATCTGAACTACTAACGGTTAAAACGATAGATCAGAGTCACTGGAATTCAAAGTGGGTTGGACTTAGATGTCTTGTAGGTACGAAGGGACTTGAGACTGATGACATGTTTAACCACTCCCTCATGCTTAGCCTTGTCATCTCCTATATCTAAATCCTACCCCCAAAATATATATAGGATCATCTGAAGACACAGTTGTTTTGCAATTTGAAATATATGTAGCCAAGACCACAACCAAGAACGAAGCTAGTCCATCACAACTAGATTCCGATCATTATGCTACATAAGAAACTTTCATATTGTTTTCTGCTCCCTGGTTCAGGGTGGACCAGGGAGCAGATGCAATGGAATCTGATTGCATCATGGCTCTGATGCCTAAAGAGATGCCATCTTAGGGGTAAATGTGTATATGTGGAAGCTGCCCCCAAAATATCTCAAAGGAATACACTTAAATGTTGCTCCATGCCATCTTAATCACGAGACCGGAAGGTCATCCTAGGATGTTCCGTGAAGGAAAATTTTCCTTTCCTGTCAATGCTGGGACAAGTTATTGGTAGATATTGGGGAATGAAGGAGAGAGATGTAACAGTTGTGAAGAAAAAATGGTTATACATCCCTAAGAATAATGAAGTTGCAGCCAAGATCTTTTGCATTCATAATGATGGTTTAGGAACTGCCCATCCCAGGTTGTGCAAATAGAGTGAAGCTGCTTCCCTCTTCTGCTGGTGACAGCCCCACTTAGAGGGACCAGACCAGGAAAGCAACTCTGCATGAAGGCTAAAACCACCTTTACTGAAACTGACTTAGTATAATAGAATTCTTATAAGTCTGATTGTTCTGTACCTCTTCCTCCTCTTCCTTGTAGTTCAGTGAATTAGGGAGGCATCTGTTCAAGCCACTTCTGAATATTGTCTGGCCGTCCTGGACTTAAAAATGTTTTACCATCTTTTGCCCAGGTAACAACTCCTGTATATTTAGATTTAGAACTTAGACTTAGAATAACTGTATTGTCCCTTTGAATGTACACTAATCGGCATACATTAAAATGAAATTTTGTTGCATGCAGCTGTCGAAGGGTCTCCACCTCCAATATACACTACATAAACAATGTAAAAAAATGAATGATAAAATAAACAAATAAATACAAAATTATGCATATACCCACGTGTATTATATGACATGGAGAAACAACACAGAGAATAACTCCATCATGGGTCATCTTTCTTACCCACCAGAGGTGGTATCATTAAAGATGTAAAACAAAATCAGGGCTTTCCGGTGGTTGCGCCTTTTGCAAAAGAGACAACCGGAAGGAGAGAACTTTATTAATGGTGATCTCTTCCTCTACCTTCTGCTATCTATTCATTTGAACTTCCTGAGGTGGGATGGAGTTTGATGCTGCCGTGTGAAAAACTGGGAGATGGGAAGGGATGGAGGTCACTCACGTCAGATTTCGGAACAAATCCAGAAGCTCAGTGAGATGATTCCAGATCAGATCATTGAACCACGCTGGAATATATTCTGGAGGGTTGGTGGGAGCGTGGGATGGGAACCAAGACCCCCAATTTCTTTGCATAGGATGGAAGCCAGGGATCTCTCCCCTCCTCACCCCCAAAACTTTTTATCCCCCCCCCCCGCCCCGCCGGTCTGGGAACTGCCTCCAGTCTAAAGAAAAAAAGCTTGATTATCATGAGAATGACACTGCTTTTCTCCCGCCCTGCTTGGCTGTGAAAGGAGGAGGATGAGGGAGGTGGTTGTCATAGAAACAAGATTTAGGGAGAAAGGGAAAAAGAGGGGGCCTTGTGTGACTGAAAGATTCAGAGGCAGGAATGGGGGGCAAAGACCTGGGTGGAGGGAGCAGGGTAAATACATGAATGGAAGGAAGGAGAGGGAAAGAAAAGGAGAATGGATGGGATTGATATGTAGCAAATGATGGGTAAAGGCTGAGCAGGTGGGCCCGTGAAAAGAAAGTCAACTCCCAGAATACTCCCACGAATAAGCTAAATGGGGAAGCCCTTTTTTTCAGACTCAGGTGCCTTTGGAATGAGTGGCTCAGTCACCATTTGCTAATCTTGGTCCTGCTCCAAATGCCACAAGTTGAGCTGACTAGGAAGGGATGGTTGGCTAGGAAGTTATTCAACATTTGTCAGTGCAATCTTTCCTAAATCGAGAAAGGAAGGAGTGGTTTTCCCACACCAATTGTAACTCAGCATTAGCTTAATGGGGAGAGGACTCTGTCTGTCTGTGTGTGTGTGTGTGCATGTGTGTGCATGTGTGTGTGTGCATATGTATGTGTGTGCGCGCGTTTGTGTGTGTGTGCAACTCTTCTTGTTCTTTAATATTCTGATGGTTCTTTTGGCTGCTCTTTCAAAATCACAGGAAATCATGGAGGAGTCAAGAAGTGGGACTTCTGGGTTTGATTATAGGTTGTCTTTCTTTTTGTTCATAATGAACAAAAGCTAACTTGCAACTAAGTCCACGTTGTACTAATGGATAAGTTTATTGGGCAAATGGATGGAAAGAAAGCATGTACAATGGAACTTCTCCAGAAGTGGAAAAACCCGTGTGAAATACACAGGCATGCCTTATGGAAACGGCTGGAATATAGCACGAGATGTGGACTGAACCTGAACAGGTCAGCTTTAGGAGGATGGATGGAGAAGGAGCAGCCACCAAGATAGACTGAAGAAAAGATGCTTGGTATTTTGGTCCCTCTTGAGCTAATCGCTATACTTTCAGTTGCAGCTGTTTCCTGCGTGTTTGTGTCATTTTCTGAAAGGCTATAATTACCCAACTGCATGCTTCCTAATTACAGTTAAGAAACAAGCTGGGGAGTGGGTGAGCAAGCACAGGTTGTCAGGATCAATCCAAAATGATAGAAAGAAATAGATGAGACGATACTTCCCTGTACATTGTTCCTCTGGTTTTTTTCTTCTCTCTCTCTGTCTCTCTCCCTCCCTCTCTCTCTCTCTCCCTTCCTCCCTCCCTCCCTCCCTCCCTCCCTCTCTCTCTCTCCAAATCCGTTCCCAATCCCTGGCAGCTGCCATAAGGAGCTTACACAGTTTTGCCTGACTGTAGTTGTGGGGGCAGCTTCTGTTTGCTTTGTGCGTATCTGTGGTCTTCCCTAATTTCCTTTCCTGTTGTCTCTCTCCATCTGTACAGTTTCATCTGATGTGATTCCTCTTTGTAAGTCATCCTTACTCCTTCCCCACTTTCAAGGAAGAAGAACCCTCCTTATTCTTGTCCAATTCTTTTTTTCAGGACATGATGATGCTGTAGCATGAGTGACTGCCTCCCATGTGCTTCCAAACCCCGTCCATGAAAGCCCACCACAAGTAATCTGCCATTCTTTGCCTGGTCTCATCAGGGGGGACCAACAAAAGGGGTGGAGATTCAACAGACAAAAAAATCATTTTGTGTAAAGTCACTGAGTAGGAGTGTGGGAACGTATTAGGATCAACAAGAGGCTATTTTCAAGGTCATCTTCTATACCTCTTCTCTTTGATGCTATTCACAGAGAATCAGGTCATTTTAACTAGGCTATTATTCCCAGGTGGAAGCTGTTTAAAGGCATTTAAAAAAATGCATGTGTAATATAAGTAGAGCCAAAGCTTTATTGGACTTAGCTTGAGATTACTGCAAAAAAGAAGAGAGAGACTTCAAAAAAAAAGGGGAGGAATGAATTTCAGATGATCTCATTCTCATGCATGTTCATTATTCCCATTTCTGTACGACTTTATAAGTCTATAAAAAGCATCCATGAAATTCACATTTGAAGACCCATTTAAATATGTCTGTTAAATATATTTTCTCTGAAGTTACTTATTTCTAAGCGGAGCATATCATAAAATATACATTTAAAGTAAATGTTGATGTTCCTTTGAACAGAGAATCGATTGCAAAATTCAGAAACTGGGGAGCGTGACTGCCTATTTGGCTCAGAGTGTGTGCATAAGATCAGCCTGTGTCAGCGATCAAATTCCTCAAGCATCTCTCTTGCCATTGTGAGAGATGTAAGAGGTAGGCAGAGTCAAGGGGAAGAGAGATGCTCGTAATGTAGATGAGTTTTTATTGTCCTGAGTGGTTTTCACACTTGGCCAGGCTGTCAAAATTGGGAAAGAAGAAAAGTGAAGGGGTCCACCGTGTCCTTCCTCTGTTCCTGGCCCCACCTCCCTGTCCCCAAAAAGAAATAATTACTTTTTAGCTGCAGAATTACAGATCCTTTTGGGGTCTGGAACATGGATATTGAATGTCCCACTTTCCAAAGAAAGACACTCTAGTTTTACCCTTGCACAAAAAAAGGAAAAAGCATCACTATAAACTGCTATATTACATTGTTGATTAAAAAAGAGCATACTAGAGGTATCTTTATGTGTACTCCAGTTTTATTGCAATGAATCTCTAACTCAGCCAGTAATATTCCTGGGTAGAAGGCTGAATACAAAACAGAAATGTGACTGAAAGATAAGAGAAGATCTTCTAAGGATATCTAACCTCCCCCCCCACCCCAATAATAACCAGAATGCAAAGGAACAGGTGCTGTTTGCAAATATGTAAATAAAATATTTCCAGAACTATAAATATATAATTAGCACGTGATTGGGCAGAGAATACAAAACCTTTTCCTTCTTCACCACCTGAGATGAAAGAATGATGTGTGTTTCCTCCCAGAAGCTAAACGTGCTGCTTGAGAGGGATCAGAAAGTGATTTATGCTGTCAAAGAACTGCCCTTTTGCCTCCTGGAGACACTGTTATTGCAAGCGGCCTATTTTATGTGAGAAATCATAGCACAATTGCAGGCATTTATTTTTTAATCATGGTTTGGTAGCTAGTAAGATAGGAAGAAGAAGCAACACTGGGACATCCTTAAAAAGGAAAAGAGCTTAGGTTTTCACATGGAATATAGAAGAATATTTGTTATATTAACCAATAGACTTTTAAAGTCCTTATATTTAAATTTAGTTTAGCTTGACCATTTATTGATTGGCTATGTGCCATTCCATCAATCAGATTCTAAGAAAGATTATCTTAACTGTAGGTGGTTTACAATGAACACAATAAACATCTATGAAATACTCATACAACCCAAACAATTAAGAACCAATAAATATAATTTATAAAAACTCTTCCTAAATCCAACCAAACAGATAAGGTAGTACCTCTGAGGAAGACTGTTCTCACCATTTTGTGAAACATCATCAGGTTGTATAAGGGCACATTTGATTTTGTGTCTGTGCATACATACAGCTACAGACCTATATACGTTTTTGTAGAACATATACATGTATAGATGTTTCGTAATGCAATGGGCTTGTATAAGTACGTTGGTATCACAGAATGTTGTACAGGAGGAGGAGTGTGGGATTGCAAGATTTGTGAAGTGTGGACTAGAATGGCTAATTATATCTAGTCTGTGTATTTAATGGAGACCTGTGAATCGGGTCAGCTTATTTTAAGATTTTACAGGCCGAAGAGAATTGCCAGGCTTTCATATTAATATGAAGACATGCACCTAATGAACCTATGCTTCTGATGTACCAATTTAGAGTCATGTGAGGAACTGGGGATTATTCTATGCTATGGGAACAAATAAACCCCATCAAGTAAAAAAAATGAGCCTGTCAGTAAGAAGGCTAGGCTATAACATTCTTCTTCTGATATAACTACCAAGCTTCCAAGACATTTTGATAGATCACTTCAGAAGTGCTATTCAGCAGGTTCTGACCAGTTCTGTAGAACTGGTAGCAGAAATTTTGAGTAGTTTGGAGAACTGGTAGCAGAAATTTTGAGTAGTTCAGAATACCACCTCTGATTGGTCCTGCCCCCATCTAGTTTCTGCCTCCTGAGTCCCAGCTGATCGGCTGGGTCTTTTTTTGTTGCCCTGCACAGGAGAATGGAGCTGGAAAGCAGGTTAGTGGAGTGGGGAGGGAATGGTGATTTTACAATATCCATCCTCTGGAGTGGAGTGGGAATGGAGATTTTGTCCTTCCCCTGCCATGCCCACCAAACCACACCCACCAAGCCACAGAACTGGTAGTAAAAAAATTTGAATCCCACCATTGGATCACTTCCCTATATCACAATGTTTCTCAAACTCAGCAAATCTATAATGGGTGGTAGCATAGCTGGCTGGGGAATTCTGGGAGTTGAAGTCTCCCTATCTTAAAGTTGCTAAGTTTGAAAAAACACTGCTCTACCACCTTTAAGATGCTTCTGAACAGCGTCCCTGAGGCAATTACCTCATCCTGCCTCAAAGTGCCACTGCCCATGTACTTTACTTACTCCATAGGGAAATACAGTATTTTAGAAAGGAGGAAGATTCAAGAAGGTACAGGTAGTCCTCAACTTACAACTATTTGTTTAGTGACCTTTTGAGATTATAACAGCACTGAAAAAAAGTGAGTCATGACCATTTTCACCCTTATCACCATTGCAGCATCCCCGTGGTTATGTGATTTACATTCGGATGCTTGGTGAGTCACTCATACTTATGACGGTCACAGTGTCCCAGGGTCACGTGATCCTCTTTTGCAACTTTCTGACAAGCAAAGCCAATAGGGAAACCAGGTTCACATAACAACCATGTTAGTAATTTAACAACTGCCGTGATTCACTTAACAAATGTGGCAAGAAAAGTTGTAAAATGGAGCAAAACTCACTTAACCAATTTCTCACTTAACGACTAAATTGTGGACTCTGTTGTGGTCATAAGTTGAGGACTCCTTGTATGTCCTATGGATGTGCTTGAAATAGTACTGCACATACATTGTCTACTTTAAGTATTATATCGTGAGGCATGATGAGAGAGTGATGCCAGGAAAAAAAAAGAAAGAAATAGGATTGTGAACATTTTTAGAAAAGGACATACCCATCGTTAAGGAAGAAGGCTACGAGGTTTCTAAATCCTTATGCTCATTTATTTCTCCTTCTTTTTCTTCCGCTTATCCCAACCCGTCACAGCGCTGGGATCGGCATCGGTTTCTATGGAAACAGCGAGACCAATGATGGAGTATACCAGGTCACATATTCGTTGCTCAGTGCTAACCACACGCTAAGCTCCATTGACAGCCTGGTAAGAGAACAAATGGGGAGGAGGCAACAGATCCAGGAAATACCCCTGAATGTTTTATGCAACCTCTTGTCCTCAGATGAAACTTGGAAACACATTTATGTTCACACATCCTAGAAATGAATCAAAGGTTGAAATTAATTGTCAACAACCTTGGATGAGATTTGTGACTCCTGACTCAGGCTTCTCTCAGGGATACATATTGAGTGTGAATTTGATGGCCTCTTAATATATGTTGCAAAGGGCAGCTAACGTGATGCCTTATGGATACTAAAAGGTTATTTATTATTTTACAAGTATTGGTGTGCAGGTGAATAGAGCAAAAACCATAATCTGATAGAAGACAATATTTGTAGCTCAAGATTGAACGGTGGGGTGGCCTTGGTGCTCTTTGAGCTCGGTGGTTTTCTTGCAGATATTTCATTACCACATTGGGTAATATCATCAGTGCTGGAAGGAGGAGGGATGTTGATCTCTTTTAATGCACTAGTGCAGGGGTCACATGTGGCTCTTTCATCCCTCTGCTGCAGTTCTCTGTCGCCAGTCAGTAAAAGGAAAAAAGTGGGGGAAACCAGAGTTCCGGTTGGCTCCAGAATTGAACAGGGCCTTCTGGTTAGGGCCTTTGTGGCTCTTTGAGTGTTTAAGGTTGCCGACTCCCGTACTAGTGGCTCAATGCCTCGATGAGCAGAATTAACATCAAGGTTAGTAATAGACCAACAATCAAGAAATAAACAATAATCCAACCAAGGAACTACCAACTCAGAAAACAAGCTAACAGCAAATCATAGCCTAATCAAGGAACCACCAAGTAAAAAGAGAGCAAACTCCACTCCCTTCTAGCACTGATGATGTTACCTAGTGTAGCGTTGAAATATCTGCAAGGAAACAACCAAGCTCAGAAACCACCAAGGACCCTACACAAATTGCTTTTCAGTGGAGACCGAGTGGAGCAAGTAGCCAGTTTGAAGTTTCTGGGTGTTACCCTAAAAGAGGACCTGACCTGGGGTGCCCACATTGCAGCCCTGGTCAAAGGGGCCCAGCAGAAATTATATTACCTGAGACTTATCAGAAAACAACAACTGAATGGAAAACTGCTGGTGACCTTCTACCACCGCACCATAGAGAGCATTTTAACATACTGCACCTCTGTATGGTTTGCCAATTGCATAGTGGCAGATAGGAAAGCACTCCAGAGGGTTAACGCCATTGCCCAGAAGATCATTGGTTGCCCTCTCCCCTCTTTGGAAGAGCTTTATAGCTCCCGCTGCCTTAAGAAAGTTCAAAATATTCTTAAAGATCCATCTCATCCTGGGAACCTTTTTTTTTGAACTATTACCATCTGGCAGATGGTACAGAATAATAAAAACAAGAACAAATAGGCTGAAAAACAGCTTCTATCCCAGGGCAGTAGCTCTTTTGAATTCTGCTGTATAGTGTGGTGTCTGGGGTTTCTGGTTCAATGTGTGAAGGTGAAGGATGTGTGGTTGTGTTTATTTTCACGGTCATGGTCATGATGTGCACTGAAGATGGTGTTTGATTTCGTTGTACGAGGTGCAATGACAATAGAGTAAACTAAAAAATAGAACACTGCTAGAGAGAAGTTCTGTGAAGATGGGCCCCAGTACAAGTCCAAAAGCTCAGAAGACTAAACCTCTGGTTCCAGATTGGATCCTGCAACATTATCCTGGGAAATATATATTCACCTTCATTCATCAAATAGGGTTCTTTGTGCTCTCTGAGCTTGGTTGTTTTCTTGAAGGTGTTTCATTACCAAACTAGGTAACTTCGTCAGTGCTAGTAGGGAGTGGGGCTGGTTCTCAGTCACTTTCCCTGTCAGTGTTAGTAGGAGTGTTCCTGGTATCTGCAAGAAAACCAGCAAGCTCAGAAAAAACCAAGGAACCCCACAGTTCAATTCTGAGCTACAAATATTATCTTCTATGGACTCAAGTAAAATCCAAAAGCAGTTGCATAACCTGTGAATCACCAGCGATGCACGGATTACTGCATAGACAATTTAAGCTTGTATTTTATTTTCATACATTTCATATGCTTTCCACCAAAAGCAAATGTCTTTTTCATATTTACTCATTTGCTGAGGAAACCCCACTACAGTACTTTTGCATGTTGCAAAGGATTCTGGGGCTCCTTATGTGGCACAGTTACTTCCCATCAAAGGCTACTAAACCAGTTGGATTTCATGGTATGAACATAGAGTGTGATAGGTATGGTACATTCTCTTGCAGCCATCTACTGCAGGGAAGGTAAATAATGATTTTTCTGTTGGAAATCTATTTGCAATTTTCTAGGTTGTTTATTTTGAAATATTTATAACCTTTGTGCTGACTCCCAAAGTACTTAAGAACAAAAAGCATACAATGATCAAATCTGATAAAAACATTCATAAAGTAAGAGCAGCTGATAGAATGAAATTCTGAACAGCCTGCAGCGATAAAATCTCAACCCTCTACTCCACACACACACACACACACACACACACACACAAGTTATCAAGCAAGTCAGAAGAGCAAGAATCCGAAGAAAGAAAGATAGGGGTGTTCTAATGCCAGGGTAGCAACGACACAATCATGGATGTTCCATCTGCTTGATCTTTGAAGGTGGAAGGATTCAGGAGGATATTCCTTGGAAGGAAAATTCAAAGCTTGGGTTAAAATACATTTTAACTACAAATAGCATCCCATTATTTTAACATGGATCAAGTAAACAAATTATACTATATATTCTTTCTCTCAATGATCATTATATTCCTCAAAGGAAGTCTTTGTCAAGCTCCTTTTGCAATTCTACTGTGGCAATTTCAGCAAATCTCATCTGTAAATTCAATGTAAAAATAAAATGCACATCATTCTTCTAGTTTAATATTTGCACATCTTTTAAGTCATTAAAGTTCATTTGTAAATACATTATTTCATCTTCCTTGTTGTTACCTTTTCTGAATCTACCTGTAAGTCAATTTCAGTTTTATTCAAGGGGGCTTGTTTTTCTAATTTCTAGTTCTTCCAAAAATATAAATAACTTGAAAACATCCTACACCAGGGGTGGGCAATGACCCGCTGCAGGGTTGCCTCCTCCAAGCAGCCCACCCGCCCGCCGGGCGGAACCCTTCCCGCTCCTCGGCAAGAAGACGCTCCCGCCTGCAAACTTTGCCTTTGCAAAGTTTAAGCCTGGAAGCCCCGGGAAAAAAAGGGGGATCAGCGGGGACTCACCTTCGGAGAAATCGCACTCGAAGGTGATTTCGAACTCCCAGCTGAGGCCTTTGCAAAGTTCTTCTTTTCGTTCCTACCCCAAGACCGCTCTGCACTGTTTTGCAGCTTTGGGGGCCACGCGGCGCAGGGCAATATGCCACGCTCTGCGATTTTTTTTCAGGGGTGGGCCAGATTGGACAGTCCAACGGGCCAGATGTGGCCCGCGGGCCGTAGTTTGCCCACCCCTGTCCTACACTCATTCATTTAAAAAAAAACAACTTTTTAAAAGTAGTGTTTGGTGCCCTCTGGTGTCCAACCTTTGTCTTATCAGTTATTTTGAAGTATGAACATATAAATTTTCCCATGAGAAAGGATCCTTTCAATTCATTTCAAAGTCTTAAATCAAGTTCATTTGAGCTCTTAATCTGTTTAAAATTTTCTAAAGCCAAGACTACATCATTCTGGTGTTGTGTATTCTTAAAAAAAATCTTTTTGTTACAAATCTTTAAACTCGTAGTTATTTTTTTTCCTCAAAGGATTAAAGAAAACTCACCTGGTGATTTCAATAAAACTTACTAGTCTGAAGGTTCTCACTGTTTAAAAAACAACTAAAAAAATTAAATACGCAATGATTAAAAACTGTGTCTCAGTCAAACTTAGAGTTTGCACAGGCAACATTAGCAGCTCTAAGCACAATAGAATCCAATGACCCCTAGCCAATTGCAAGCCAACAGCTCACACACAAAAAACAACTGTTTGGAATACATATAGGGGTAATTTTGTGATCTCTTCTTTCTCCAAAGAGATTTTGGCAGGCCAAATCCCACATTCAAGTGCCATTTTCAGCCACAATGTGTCCCTCTTTTCTAGGAGGCATCCATTCATCATAGTGGCTCATCAGAAGCTCTTGGTGGTTGCCCCACTTTTAAATTGGATGGGTGGGGAAAAATAGTATATTCTTGAGAAGCAGCTTGGCTGTGAGCTATCTGGTGAAGTGGGAACTTTTGGCAAATAACATACTCTGTCATGAATTTGTTTGTGTAGTTTTTCATGTAGATGAACATCTACAATTTGCTGCCAAGACCATGAATGTCTCACAACACCATATAATATACATGACTCTCTTCCTCTTGGTGTATCTCAGCATGTTTATCTTCTTACACCCATATAGGTTTCTGAAACTGTGGCACTTATTTCAGCCACAGTACGGGGGGAACTGACACAGCTTGAGGAGACGCTGTCTCAGAGGACTGAACTGGTGGCTGTGGTTCGGAACACACGCCGCCAGGCTGAGGCAGTAGCACAGACCTTGGATGGCATCCCCTTCTGGAAAGATGCCCGCGGAGGAGCCAGCATCCTAGCAGAACAAGTTGGCTATTTGGAAGACTACCGGTAAGATTCAAGCCTGTGGTGTGGCTATAATTTAATGAAAATAAATCTGATCACAGTTCAGGAACCAACTTAAGGAAAGAAAAGTTGCAGAAACTAAGACTGGCCTCTATGTGGCTGAGACAAGGAGCTGCTTCAGTGCGTAGTTGAAAGCAGAGACTGGGTGCTAAAACTCAAATAATTTAACAACCAGTTTGCCCAAGATCAGGTTGTCTATCGTCGGTGATGTGGCCCAACCTGACCCTGGGTGAACTGGTTCTTAAATTACACACACACTCTGTGCTACCAAAATGGATCCTGGGTACTGCACTGCGCTGCAATGGAGAAATGGGCAACTGAGTGGCCGGCACAAGGGAAGGAGGAGCAGGGAGAAGAAAAAGAGACAGCGGCCTTCTCCTTCCCTTGTGTTGGCTGCTCTGTGGCCTGTTTCTCCATTGCAATGCAGCGCAGCACCCAGCATCCACTTTGATAGCGCGGGCAGGGGAGTAATTTAACAACTGGTGAGAACCAGCTGAATCCTACCATATATACAGGAGGTAAAGGATTTGGTGAATTTGGTGTAATAAAAACAGCCTTGTTTTAAATGTTGGAAAAACTAAAGAGATAATTGTCTATCAACTTAAGAAAAGGCAGGCACAGCCACACTTATTTGAGTATTAGTGATTCAGCGGTGGAGGTGGTTAGCAGCATCAGGTTTCTGGGTGTGCAGCTAATGCGTAGGTTGGCTTGGTTGCTCAACAGCAAGACACTGGTGAAATGGGCACAGCAGTGCCTGCATTTTCTGCACCGCATGAGAAAAGTACATCTTCCTCCCCCTGTCCTTACCACTTTCTATAGAGGGACAATCAAGAGCTTCCTGTCATATTGCATCACAGTCTGGTTTGGAAGCGTTACTGCTTCAGACAGGATGGTGGTGCAGAGAGTGGTGAGGACAGCAGAAAAGATTATTGGCAGTTTACTCCCTTCTATCCAGGACATGGCATATTATAAGCGATGCTTGAGCAGGGTCTGCAGGATTGTCTGGGGTGTGACACATCTTCTTCACCGCTGGTTTTCCTTGTTACCTTTTGGAAGGAACTTCATGGTATCCTAAGCAGAACATACAGATCCGGTCACAGTTTTGTTCCATATATAGTATCAACTTCGCGAACTCTCAAGTTTCCTATTTCTGATATATATTTAAGATGGACAGTGGTTTTTATACATACATACATACACACACACACGTGTCTGTGTGTGTGTGTCTGTGTGTGTGTGTATATATATATATATACATATATATGTATATATGTATATATATATATAATGCATCTATTTATATGTATATGTGTGTATGTATATGTGTACATATACATACATGCATGTATGCATTTAGCATGTGTACATGTGTGTTATGTATGTATGTATGTATTTTTGAAAGCAGGTAACAGAATTTCATTTTTAATGTGTACCAGTGTGCCCACAGTAAAAAATGACAAAAACGGTTATGTATACATTGGTGTCCATAAAGCATCTGACTCTTTCAGGTTCAGTGGAGAATCTTAGATCCTATCTGAGATGGTTGAAAATGAGGCAGCAAACGTTTGGGCATGAAAGATGCCACAATAGGGCAAAATAGATGGAAGGTGGACTCTGATGGAAGATGGTCTTCCAAAATCAAAGGGCCTGCCACAAAGACGAGGGGGACAACCTATTTTCCAAAGCTCTTAAAGGCAGGACAAGAAGCAATGGATGGAAAGTAACCAAGGAGAGATCCAGCCTAGGAATAAGGAGAAATTTTCTGACCGTTAGGACACTTCTTCAGTTTTACTCACTGTGTTGCTCTCTAACCTCCTCAGGTGGTTGGCCTACATCTTACTGCTGCTCTTGGACCTTATCATCTGTCTCCTCATCTTACTAGGACTGGCAAAGCAGATCAAATGGCTGGTAATCGTGTGAGTGCACCACCTGGTGGGCATACTTGGGCACAGAAATTGGGGGCACAAAGCAAGAGCAAACTTATCAGAGCTGTCCTAGATCAAGGGAGATTTAGGTTGATCTTCTATCATCCATCCCAGTTATGGCTGCAAAAGAATAAATCAAATTCTTTTAAAGATAGCCAATGTCTTGGGATTTTTAGTAGATAGAGGAAACGGTTGCTATCAGATATAACCACAGGTAATGAGGTATTATAAAGATATCCAGGGATGTTTAATAATCAGTTCTAAAGAGTCACACTGATTAATTGAATTTTCTGCAAACTGGGGAGAGATAACTTTGCAATATTCAATTTATTCACAGCTATGCTGCAAAGATAGCAGGATATCTCACAGGATAGCAGATCTGATAATAATAGGACTGTGCTAGTTATTGGACTTCCTGGACATCTGGTAAACCAGGACTTAGCAAGTCCTGGTTGAGCAACGAATGGGCCAGTAGCTGCAGGAATAATGGAAAAATGGTTATTTACCAATAATTAAAGATGCTTTCTGTGCAAACCCAAAGTATCTGGATTACCATTTGAACCCCATCGCTATTGACAAAAATCAGCACCAGTCAATTGCAAAAGGCAGCTTTACTTGGAACAACTTGCCACCTGCAAAAATGCCTTTAACACCATCCGACAAGATCTAATTATCCCAGGTCCTTGGGAGAGTAGCTAAAACTGCTAAATCCAGCCTTGACATCTGTCTGAACATACAATCCACTATAATGATTTGTTAAATTTATATGCCATCCAATTCCAATGATTTTTCAGATTTTGTTACCTTGCACATCAAAATACCTCATATACGCTGGGTTTGCACCAGATGTGTTTGGTCAGACAATTATGCAAACCTTTCTGAGCCAATTAGGCTTCTGTGTTATTAAGTTAATTCAGTTTAGTTAATCAAGGTTTACTATGCTGTGCTACTGAGACCAAAAAAAAAAAAAAAACCCCACCTTGGTTCAGGAGTATGTAATTTCCAACTTTGGTTTACAACTGGGTTCCTCAATCTGATATCCTACAGATATAAAGTCATTATCTCCTATTCCCTTCTCCTTAATTTTTTTTTTCTCATTGCAAGGCCATTTTTTTTTAAAGTACACCATGGCCATTCCTTCCTGGTGATTTGCAGCATCTTGTAGTATAACCCAGCCGGTTATAAAGCCTGCCCTCATTACTGTTATCTCAGCACAATGACAGTAGAAGAATGTTATAAATCACTGGTGAGGAAATGGATTTAGCTAGAGGGCCATTCTCTACTGCTGAGTTAAAATTTTATTTATGAGTCAGCAGAAACCCATACAGTATAAAACTTGCTGATTGCACAGCCCATCATACCTGCTTATAAAGCCACTGTGTTTTAGGGTTGATGTATTCCTTAGAATTTGTTTTCCTCCCATACCAAAATTTCATCCTCAGTGAAAAAACATCTATGGAAATTCTCGGTCATCCAAGTCATAATTGTTCCAAAGATGCTTTTTCAAAAGGTAAACTGAACTTTCTTTTTCCCTGAAGAGATTTTGCTTCTCATCCAAGAAGCTTCTTCGGTTCTTACTGAATGGTGGAGGGTGGAAGGATTTCTATTCCTTGCAGTCCTCTGGTCATTAGCACTCTTTCTGAGAGTCATTGAGGCCACTTGAAGGTTTATCTGTGCCCTTAGGGTCACTTCAATAGTTCAAATGGGGGTGGAAACTTTCCAAGAAACATTCCAAGAAGATTCCACACCTATTTGCACTAATCAGGTGGCCCTGAGGGCAGAGATAACCCTTCAAGTGATCTCAATGATTCCCAGAAAGAGTGCTAACGACCAGATGACTGCAAGGAATAGAAATTCCTCTTCTACCATTCAGCCAGAATTGAAGAAGCTTCTTAGATGAGAAGCAAAACATCTTTAAGGAAAATAGTAAAGTCCAGTTGCCTTTTGAAAAATCACCTTTGGGACAAAACGTGGGGGGAGGGAACCTCTCTTCCAATCATTTCCGTTAAAATGGGATGTGGGACTTAGGAAGGAAGTGAGTTTTGACTGGAATGGTGGTTTAGCTGTCTGTGAAAACTCACTCATGGTTCTGCAATGTTTTGATGAGTGCATTCCAAAACAGACCCACTTGAATGGGGAGGGTGTGTGGCAGACAAGACAGCCTCACCTCTCCTATCAATAGTTGTTAACCAAGCTTGTTTTCAAGCACCCAGACACCCCACAACCTTATTTAATACCCAAAGAGCGCTGTCCAGCTGTGAGATGCTTAAAAACAACCTGGCTACATTAGCCTGAGTTCCCCAATCAAACCCAGTGTCGGGCATGCTTCTATTCAAAACCCAAGAAAGAAATCCCCCATGTTTCCATGTTTGCAGAGAAAAGGTACTTTGAGTTAGAAGTGATAGCAATGAAAGAAAAGCAAGAACTGAGACAACAGGTGCAAAATTTATATATTGAAAGTTATCCTAAGTTCCCTCCCCCGAGGACACAGACTGGACGTCCAATCTCCAGAGAGTATGGTGTCATGTGGGGTACATCTTCAGGTGTTTTCACCACCACCCCGCCCAATCTGGTATGCCAAGATGGTTGACCTTAGCTGGGCATAAACAAGTCCATGCAGTTGCCCAGTGAACACGAGAGTATCCCCTGACACTTGGTCCGCACAGAAATTATCTCCACTCTCCAGCAAACTTTCCCCCCACCAAATACCAAAGTTCCCCCCTCCCCGTTTCTATGGCAGCCAACAGCAAGCAAACATCATGGAGGCTGATACCCAGGTTGATTGCATCTCCTACCAATCACCTGCCCACATTAACAGAATGGTTGGTGGAGCGCTTCGGATTGTACCCAGTTTAAAACTGCCTGGAACAACAATGTGACTTTGGGAGAAGATCAGGGTGGCTGCTTAGGTAAGGACTGGGGGATAAGGCAAAGGGAACACCAGGGGGACATTTAACAGGAGGAAAATTAAGCTGTTAAGACATATTTGTCTCATGTGTAGATTTAAGTGGGAAAAGGTTTGGAATACAGATTACTGCCCCAACTGAGCACAAAAACTATGTTGCTGTGAGAAATTTATTACATGGGTTTTGCCTCATTTTACGACTTTTCTTGCCACATTTGTTAGGTTAATCATTACAGTTATCAAATTAATAACCATGTTGTTAAGTTACTCTGGCTTCCCCCTTGTCAAAAGGTCACAAAAGGACCCCAGGACATTGCAACTGTCATAAAGGTGAACCAGTTGTTCAGTTGTTCAGCATCTGACTGTAAAATGCTTGACCACGGGGATGCTGCAATTGTCATAAGTGTGAGAAACGATCATAAGTCACTTTTTCAGTGCTGTTGTAACTTCCAACAGTCACTAAATGAACTGTTGTAAGTCAAGAACTACCTGTACACTGTTTGGCAATACTGATGTGGCCCTGTACCTAAGTAAGTCTCTTTGGTACTCGAACCCACTCCTGCTGGCTTGTTGCTCTGCGGAGCATCACCTACAATCATTGTGATTGTTAACATTCCTTTGTATCGTCTTAGTCAGACATCACTTGACAGAAAAGCCTTGTTCGTCAGCTCAGTCACAGAAATTGTATAATGAAATTCACAGCCAATTGTGTAAAAGCTCCCCTTGGATCCAGAACTGTGCCTTTCAGTTCAAAAGCTGTTTTTAAATTCAGATGTAATCTTTATTGTGGTGTGACCATCCCACAATTGGTCGGACTGCGAGGCTCTTCTTCCTAGCTGTGTTAATGTACATTCCTTTAGTCCAGGTGTTGGCACCCGTGGCTCCAGAGTCGCATTGGGTACTTTGGGCCCTCTATTATGGCTCCCTGTCTGGTGGTCCCACCCCTGGATGACCCCGCCACTCGCCCGCCACTCCCAGTCACTCCTCGCCTGGCCTGAGCACATAAGGGCGACAGCAGGGAAGGGAGAAGTGTCCGGGGCTGATTCTCTGATTCCTCACTCTTGCTGGAGCTTCTTCCAGCCCTGGTTGGTGCTGGGCATGCCTCGGTCACTTGGGGAGACTCACAAGCTGCTCTCTGACCCGAGAACCTGGCCTGACACAGCCACGACTGACGCCAGCCTCGCTTACCTGAGGGCTGGCGGGGTGGGAACGGGAAAGGGGGATGGGTCCACAGCAGCCGGCCATGGCTTTAAAACTTGTATGGGGGACTTTCACTGCCCGGGGGATGCTTTTCAATGAAAGTCGCCAACAGCATCACTCCGCTAGAGGAGTAAAGAAGCTCAGAGAAAGCCAGAATGAACTCACCAAGGATGCTTGGCTGTCAACTTCTCTCTCTCTCTCTCTCTCTCTCTCTCTCTCTCTCTCTCTCTCTCT
>NW_020769361.1:3229961-3245373 GCF_900518735.1 Pseudonaja textilis
TCTCTCTCTCTCTCTCTCTCTCTCTCTCTCTCTCTCTCTCTCTCTCTGAAGCTGGGCCAACCAACTAGCTCTCCTTGGGGCTCTTTGCTACTCTTTTTCTTTCTTCTTGGCAACTTTTGGGAAATTCGGACTGGCTGGGGAGCTAGTGCGAGTTGCGGTGAAGGTTTCCTTTTCGGCAACCCTCCTCCTCCTCTCCCTCCTTCTAGTCATGACCCCCAGGGGTGGCTGCGGCAGGGCCGGGAGGGTGCACACAAGTAGGGATACCCTCTTCAAGTGAGCAGCTGGGGTCCGCCAAAACACAACAAAGGCACACCATAGACGTAGAGAGATACAGAAAGAGGGGGGAGAGATGGGGGAAGATAGAGAGGGAGATACAGAGAGAGAGGGAGAGAAAGAGGGGGAAACAGAGAGGGAGAGTGGGGAGAAATTCAGAGAAAGGGAGGAAGAGAGAGACAGATACAGAGAGAGAGAGACAGACAGACAGACAACACACAAGCGTAGAGAGACACGGAGAGAGTACAGAGAGAGGGGGAGAGAGGAGACGGAGAGAAAGGAAGAGCGGGGGAGGGAGAAAGAGACATAAAGAGAGAGAGAGAGATACAGAGAGAGGGGAAGTGAAAGGGGGAAAGAGAGACAGAGAGACAGGGGAAGAGAGAGGGGGGAGAGAGAGATACAAAGAGAGAGGGAGAGAGGGAGAGATACAGAGGGGAGGAGAGAGGGGGAGAGATGGGGGAAAAGAGAGAGGGATGGGAGGGGGGGAGAGAGAGAGATGTCAAAAGGGTTTTGTGCTTCCTGGTGTTTTTAACAACCGGTTCTCTGCCCTAAGGACCAGTTAGGTAGGCGTGGCTAGGGAGGGTCATGTGACTGGGTGGGAGTAAGTGATCGAGTTGGCCACGCCCACTCAGGTTTTGTGGCTCCTGGTGTGTGTGTGTGTGTGTGTGTTTTTCCTGTGGGAAACGGGTCCAAATCGCTCTTCGAGTGTTTAAGGCTGCAGATCCCTGCTTTAGTGCAGAAAATTTACTACCATATTGTTCGTCCTCACCTTACACCAGTTTGTTTAGTGGCCATTTGAAATTGCAATGGCACTGAAAAAAGTGACTCATGATCATCTTTCAACGGACGACCCTTGCAGGATCCCCATGTTCATGGGATCAAAATGGTGATGCTTGGCATCTGACTCATGACGGTTGCAGTGTCCCGGGGGGGGGGGGTATCATGTGATCCCCTTTTGCAACCTTCTGAAAGCAAGGACAGTGGGGAAGCCTGATTCACTTAACAACTGTCTTATTAATGTAACAACTCCAACGATTCACTTAACCACTGGGGCGAGAAAGGCTGCAAAGTGGGGGGAAACTCACTTAATGAGAGAAATTGTGGGATCAATTGTGGTCGTAAGTCAAGGGCCACCTATAATTTTCTCTCTCCTGACAAAGGAATGCTAATCTGCATAGGGCCTTGCAAGCATTCTTATCTTAATGCTCAAGATGGAGAAGTTCTGTCAAGTTACTGGTATGGAAGTGCTTCATGTTAGGTGTCAGGATTCTGGCAGTTACCCCCATTTAAATCATGAGTCTCGAGCCACACTTCCAAAACTTAAAAAAAGGGATTTATTGGGAGTTAAAATGTCCGGCACTGCCTGGGTGTAGCCGAATCTAAGGCACATAAAACCATGACCCTGGTTTTCCCCCACCCCCTGGGTGTATCGTAATTCATATTCTCCAATGGGACACATTCATAGCCAAGAGTCATCAATCATGCTCTCCAGTTAGAAGTTTGCACAGGAGAAACTTCAGTCACCTAGTTACTATCTTTGAAAACATTTATGGAACGCAGTTTCGGTTTGCACTGCACTGCTCCCCCCTTCCTTTCTGTAGGCAATTCTAAAAAGACCATAGAAATATTTTATGAGTTGACATTAAGAACTTATCACTAGGACTATTTCTGAGCATGGGTCTATGGGTCTTTTAGAGACCACATCCAAAAATAGACTGGGAGGAGGGTATGATGCAATGACCACTTCAGCTTCAACTGCAACAATACAAGAGCACACAACAGATACAAACTCAATGTAAACTGCTCCAAACTTGATTGCAGAAAGTACAACTTCAGCAACAGAGTGGAAGGCACTTCCTGACTCTGTTGTTACATCCTCAAACCCCGACTCCTTTAACCTTAAACCATCTACTATTGACCTCACCCCCCATTCCTAAGAGGTCTGTAAGGGGCGTGTATAAGCGCACAATCGTGCCTACCGTCCCTGTCCTATTGTCCCCATTTATTCATACCTATTTTCCTGTATTCATACTCATGTTTATTCTTATACCTATTATCCTGTAAGTGATTGACAAATCAAATAAGTAAAATAAAATAAATAAGGAGAGCTGCATCAAGAAAGCTTCTTGAATTCAAGACATTTTAATAACACATTTATTGGACTTCTAGAAAGCCACTGAAACAGTTGGTATGAGCTTAAATGGACTCTGGGGGAATGGTAGAGGACAGGAAGGCTTGCAGGAATGTTGTCTATGGTCCACAATGGGGCGGACATGACTTCGTGACTAACGATAACAAGACAGCCAATATCCTAATCCAGGATATTACTTATGATTGTTCACTTAGTGACTGCTTGAAGTTACAACAGACCTCCCGAAGGCTATTAACCCAAATTTTAAATTTTGACAGTCAGGCCTACGTCCATAATCATGTGGTTGCATTTTAGGTACTTGTCTATGGAGATTCTCAATCATCCAGGTCATAGTTGTCCGAAAAGTGCTTTTTTCAAAAGATAACTGGACTTCGTTTTTCCTTGAAGACATTTCGCTTCTCATCCAAGAAGCTTCTTCAGTTCAGAAAAAAAGCCTCTTTGGGGCACTTGGCAACCGGTGTATACTTAACGCCCCATGATCACATGACTGCAATTTTATGACATTTCCCTCCCTAGAAACCGGCATTTATTTCCAGTTTCTGGTCTAAAACACCCATTGAGGACAATGGGTTAACTTAACGGCTGCTGCAAAAAAGGTGGCAAAATTGAGCACAATCACACAGTGACATATTTAATGACTGGAATGATTTACATTTGTAATTCTGGGCTCAATTACATCATAAGCTAGTTTGACTTATATGAGCCCTAAATTCGTTCATATGGAAAATTCAGTGATTGTTATTAGCTTCCTACTTAGCATATTATAACTCATTTATTGCTTCATTATAAACAAAAATGAAGGAAAAAAAGAGATCGTGTACAGTGTTGTTGTGGACTGTAATAATGCTCATTTAAAATAGGTCATTTAAAATACTCATTTAAAATTGTAATTTAAATGAATCCCTTTAGGGAACATTTCAATATTATAAATGGTTTACTGCAGTGTTTCTCAATCTTGGCAACTTTAACATGTGTGAACTTCAATTCCCAGAATTCCCCAGCCAACACTGGTTTACACAGAAAGTATTTTAGTGTGGGAAAAGCCATAACATCTTTCATGATTTTGCTCCAACCATACCTGTTGCAATGTGCCGCTGGGGCATCTCTGTGCATTTATTTGAAGCAAAATAGCTGTAAACAGCTTATCGCTTTAATTAATTAAATAAATATTTATATATTTGAATGATTTGTAGTTCAAAACCATTTACAATACATCAAAAAAAGCAAGCAATAATATGAACGTAATATAATATAGCATAAGTGTTTTAAAATATTTTGCATTTCATATGATAGTGTACACCACCCAAAGCCTCTCTTTGAGGGAGATGGGTGGCTTAAGAAATATGAAATATAAATAAGTAAGCAACTAAGTCAAGGATTACTTTTATATACAGTGAATCCATGTGTTGCCTGCATGGAGCTTTGGAAAGTGTGTGTCAGATCTATCTGCTTAAAACAGATAGCCATTCTCTTCTGAAGCCCAGTCCAAAATGGGCTTCAGCAGCTGCAATGGAATAGGAGATTAAATAGATATAGCTCTTGACTCCTCATCATCTTCATGAATGGGGCATCTTAGATTGTTCCCGTAGCAAGACTTATACTGGGAAAAGATGGAAAGCACTAACTTTACCCTGAAATAGCTAAGAATAAATTTAGGTAGCCATTGGAATAGACTGGGAATGAGATGAAGACTCTGTTATTAAGACAGCCTTTTTTTTTTTCTTAAAAAAAAAAATGATTAGAAGCAGGCCTTGGTGCCATGGTTAGCAGGATATGAAAATAAACCATTTTTGCTCTCCGTGAAGTTTTTGGAGATATGGAAACTACCAGGCAGAACCTAACCCCCCTTGCCGCCCCCATCTTGATCTCCATGCTCATCTGAATGGCTTTTGTTTTGTTTTTGTGCTAACAGGATGACTGTCATGAGTTTCCTGGTCCTCATTCTGAGCTGGGGCTCCATGGGGCTGGAGACAGCAGCAGCTGTGGTGAGTGACGGGGCTGCAAGCAGGCAGGGTTGGAGAGTGATGTTGGTCAGGGCTAAATGTTAATCAGCAGCATTTTGGGAGAGTGCCAGCTGAGAAGGGGGGCAATTAGAGTTAAACTAGCAATATTAGCAAACTGTGTAGGAATCTACAACAAACCAAACCAAGGGAAATTCACTTGTGACACGGCCAGCTCTTTAGGAGCTGATATATTCCAAGTTTCATACATGAAAATAGTGGCATATTTGTAACATCGCCATGATAATATCAAACTCCCTTTTTATGACTCTCTAATCCCTTAATTCGGAGTAGTGTCGGAGTGACTGGAAGAAGCCGAGCATTTACTGGCTGGATGCCCTTCCTGATGCCACATAGAGTTTGCAGTAGATATCTTTTTTGCCTGGACATTTTGTTGAGAGTTCTACTATCAATAGATCTCCAGTCTATTCTGAATCAAACACTAGCTAGGAATTATGGAAACTGGATTCCCACACAACTGGAGACAGTGCTAGGTTGAGGGATAGGAAGCTATTCTACTGTTACACTACATTCACTACACTACATGAAGCTACACTACATTCACAAACTCTGCAAGAGGCTATCCTGTAACCATTTACAATCTGTAGTACAGATAATCTTCAATTTAGGACCGATTGTTTGTCAACTGTTCAGAGTTATTATAACAACCTCAGAGTCTGCCTTACAGTCCACAAAACACTTCAGGTCACTATAAAATATCATACACTTACACAACATACACAAGTACCCTCTTTTGTGGTTACGACTGCATTTCAGGGACTTGTAACTGATTCACATTTACAACTGGTTGTAGTGGCCTGGGGTTACATGACCACAATTTGTGAGTGTTTTGCTGATTTCTGATTTTTTTTAAAAACAACACCCAGGAAAGTGGATTCAGACTTACCGCCATGTGATTCTTAATGACCATTGTAAAAATTGTCATAAAACCAGGTCTGGTCATGTTTGGAACTGACTTATGACTGCTATGATTTATGACTGCAAGATATTTGGTAACCGGATAACATAATTGGAATTCTAAGTCGAGGATTACCTGTCCAGTTAGTCCTCAACTTAGCACCACTGCAGGACCAGAATTTCCACTGCTAGGCAAGACAATTATTAAGTGAGTTGCACATGATTTTATGACCTTTTTTGCCACTGTTGTTAAGCGAATCACTGCAAATAAGTGAATCATGCAGCCGTTAAGGAAATCTGGCTTTCCCCACTGACTTCGCTTGTCAAAATCGAGCTGGGAAGGTCGCAAATGATGATCACGTGACCCTCTCAGAATATTGCAATCATCGTAAATAGATGTTGGTTGCCAAGCACCCAAATTTTGATCATGTGAATGTGGATAATCCTGCAACAGTCATGAGTTTGAGAACTGGCTGTTAGTCACTTTTTTCAATGCCAATAACTCTAGAGGGTCACTAAAGAAATAGTTGTTTAGTCAAGGACTACCTATATGCGTTCTTTGAGAGGTATCAGGACAGAACAGTATCATGGTTCAGAATACTCTCGGAAACCACAGTATATAAAAAGAGCGGACAGCTTGTACAGAATAAAATATGTTACAGAATAAAGCATGCTACCATCTGTAGGCAAGCATTTCCATCCATCAACAGAAACATTTTGTTTCTGTTCTCCCTCCTGAAAGCCCAAGAGGCTGAAATTCATGAACACCAAGTCATATAATGGACATTTTACTTTCTATGGAGATTCTCAGTCATCCAGGTAATGGTTGTACCACAGATACTTTTTCAAAAGGCAGCTGAATACATGTCACTTCTCTTCCAAGAAACTTCAGTCAGGAGCGAAACGTCTTCAAGGAGAAAGAAGTCCGTTTGCCTTTTGAAAAAGCACCTTTGCAATGTCATTTTACTTTCCTTTTTAAAATAAAGCATGCTTTGCCATGACAAACACACATATAGAATCGGTAATTTAGCAGAGGTAGATAATAACGGTGGGGCTGTGGCTTACAGTAGTGATCCCCAAATTTTCCGGCTCGGCGGTGGTGCAGGGTGTGGAGAGAGGATGGCTTCACGCGTGCATGCACCATTTTCACAAATGCAGTTTCCATTTTTTATTTTTATTATATAAAATACAATAAAAAAGGAAAGAAAATAGGGAAAGAAAGGGAACGGGAAAATGGGGTGTGAAATACAAGGGGGAACAGAAAAAGGAAGAAAAGGGAGCATTGACTTCCAACTCTTCCTAGCACAGTACAAGATAAAAACACTCCAATTTCAACTTTTTGCTTTTACATATTTGCCATTTCTATAACACCAAATCTTTCTAATCAACAAAACCAAAATCAGAGTTTCATTTTTTCCCCTTCACAAATGCAATTTTGTGCCCACACCACTTCTGGGGTCCGATTCTGAATGGGCTGCAGCCCAGCCTTGAACTTATACCAGGGGTTGGGGATCCCTGCTTTACACTATATTTAGTTATTATGCAACTATGGAATAATTATACCCTCCTGAAGAGACTATGCCTCATATTCTCTGGATACACAAGTCTCTAGTGAACTTCAGCAAAACTTGAGCTAGCCCTGGGGCAATTGTATAATTGCAAGGCATCACATTTTATTTATTTATAAGCACAGATTGTTATTGCTAATGCTATCAGAGTAGGATGAGGGGTGGAGGCAGAAATCTAGTACCCCAGTCAGAAGAATCTGAAAATGAAGCAAAGCTATTACTGGATTTTGTAACGACTAAAGATCTAATCATCATCTAACAGAGTACCTCCATAAATCCAGGTGTACATAACTTGGGCCAGTTCAAAGACCTATTCAATCTTAGCATGGAATGTTTGTGGTTAGCAGGATAGGAATCTTATTTAAGAGGCAATTTGGGGGATTTCAAGGAAAGACATGGGGGCCAGGTTGCAAAAAATGAAAGGGAAGGTGCATGAGAGGGGAGCAGGGTGGAAGAGGTTGGCCCAATCCATCCTGGAGAAGATATGGAGCAACGGATGGAAATTAATCAAGGAGAGAAGCAACCTAGAACCAAGGAGAACTATACTGACAGTTAGATTAATTAATCAGTGGAACTCATTGCCTCCAGAAGTTGCGGATGCTCCAACACTGGAAGTTTTTAAGAAGAGATTGGACAGCCATTTGTCTGGAATGGTATAGGATCTCCTACTTGAGCAAGGGTTGGACTAGAAGACCTCCAAGGTCCCTTTCATCCCTGTTATTTTGTTATTCTGGATTCCAAAGGTATCAAGCATCATGAAATTCCTGACGCTTTCTTTGCACTTCTAACGTAAAGGCCCTGAGTGTAAGGAAAAATAAAAATGCAGTTGTGTTTCTTGCCACTGCACGTAGAGAAACTGGCATGGTTTTTGCCCACCAGGCAACTTTCTGTAATCAGAGGGACAGGAGCCAAACCAACTGGTTGGTGGTCTTGCCTGAGAAACTGTCTTCTGTTCTCTGGAGCACAAGAATTTAATTGCTGGCATTTTCAGCCAGGGGAATGGTGGCATTTGGAAGTGGGTGGGGGGAGGAATGGTGGTGGTGAGGAAGGGATTTTCTCACCCTCTTCGTGTATATATTTACACATACAACACACATATGGGCACACCCATGCCTACACTCTCTCCTTACCGATGTTTTAATTAGTAGGCGTTATTCAGAGTCCCTGGAGAAAATAAGAGAAAGCTTTGCATTTCCCATCTGTCTCACTAACCCCTCTTAATTCTGCTCTTCTGAGAATGAGTGCTTTAAGTGCTTCTCTCAACGGTATGCAAGCCCCGCTCTGAGCTGCACCCCTGCCAAACTGCACTTCTGCTCCATTAAGCTAACTTAGCCCCCAACCCCAATGCTATTCCAAATCCAAAATCTTACACCTGTCATCAATCTCTCCCTCTCCCTACCCTCCGCCCCGCCAGCTTAGGCCTACCTCCCATTAAGATAAAGTATCTCCCCCCACAGATGTGGAAGTACTCTTATTCTCATTTGTCTCCTCCAATCTGGTGCCCACCAGCCCTGTTGATGAACCTCCCATAATTTCAATGCCTTTTCAAACAGCCTGAGTCGAAGCAGGGTGATTTTGGAGCTAAATATTTGCATTGAGAGGAGGCACTTGTTATAATAAATATTTTGAGTGGTAGGACAATAGGAGTTCTAAAATTATGATGTCCTTCAAATGGGCAAAGTTACTTCCCCTCCACCGACCAAGAAGTAAAATAGGAACAAGAGTTCCTAGGTACCCCAAGTTGATCCAAAATTTTAGCATACTCTTCGTCTCCCCAGCAGATGTTGTCAATGAATTTTGGCTGCCTCATCTTTGTGGATTCTGGGAACTGAGTCTGCAAACTCAATAGTGAAAATGGTAGGCTCCCTGCACATTGTTGGTTGATCATCTTGTCTTTGAAGAAAGCTCGATTGTGCCTTTGTTGATGCATTCATTTGAGCCGTTTCGGCCATACTCTTCGACGAAAGACAACCAACCATCTTACAGTCTAAAAACAGATGGCAGGAAAGGAAAAAGAGAAGAGGAAAGCAAGCCAACTGAAGATTTTTTTGTTGTTGTTAGAGACTCATACAGCTCAGCTAGTTAAAGCATAATCCTGATTCCCCTCTCTCCCAATTAAAGGAAAGAGAAGCAGAGGGAGCTTGGTTGTTTTCTTGCAGATGTTTCATTACTCAACTAGGCAGTATCATCACAGCATTAGTTGGATAATGAAACATCTGCAAGAAAACAGCTAAGCTCAGAGAGTATCAAGAATCACACAGTTCCACCCCTGAGCTACAAATATTCTCTTTTATCAATAGCAGTTCTTTATTGGTTACCTGGCAGCCGATAACCCTTCCCTACTGCAAATCAATCTGAGTGATTTGCTATGCTTTTTCTATTTTTTCTTTTTTAATCAAAGCAAGAAATTGAGTGGAGGACCTTTGGAAGGAAGGGAGAGCATAGAAAATCCATGTAAATCTTTCTTTCACAGTTGTATTTAACTATCATGGTTCCCCATTTCTTTGTAAGGAAGGCAAAAATTCAGAAATCTTCAACTCAAACCATGTCTTTAGTTCGCACATTCCAATTAAATATCCTTGTCTGTTTTTTCAGCATCATCCCCATTCCTCCAATTCATCAACTGTTTCTTTTTTTAATGGGCCTACATATCTCTTGTTTTTTTTATCATCAGATTGTCAGAAAAGCCTAGAATATTAAACGTATTTTCACTTTATTTTATTCTCTAACGTTGTGTTTGCCAACACATTTACACATGACTGCTCTAACCCCAGTTTACCCCATTAGCTCATTTTTCTGAGTTTGCATAAGACATTGACCCATTAATCAAGCACACTGCGGGAGGCTTAAATATGGTGAATAGTAAGTCATATGTTTGCAAATGCAGCTAATGTGACTCCTTTTTTACTTCTCCCAGCAAGGGGATGGTTCTTCCAGACTCTGTGGCTTTCCTTACTTTTTACAATTCATTTCTCCTCATTGTTTGTACGCTTATCATGACCAAGTCCAGCTTCTACCCCTTTAGTTCCAGCACTCTTTTTTTCCAACTGAATTATAGCAAAGTGTAGGGTCCAAAGGCCACTGATTGTGAGTGTCCCTTTCTGATAGCTGCCAAGTTCCACTTCACACCAACCAAGCTGTAGGACTTTTTTTCTATGTTCTAGCAAATCAAAAGCAAGCCTTTTTGTTTTATTTTGAGGCATTCTATCTGCGTTCTTGATAGAGATTTTATCAGAATGTTTTCCTCTGAGGATGGAGGCTACTGCAGGCTACTTCTGCTGACTGCCAGCTGCCAGCAGTTTTCACTGGCTCAAGGTTGACTCAGCCTTCCCTCCTTCCGAGTTTGGTAAAATGAGGACCTGGATTGTTGGGGCCAATAGGCTGACTCTGTAAACCTCTTAAAGAGGGCTGCGAAGCACTGTGAAGCAGTATATAAGTGTTATTGCTATGTAGCAAGCTTTATTTCTCTAGATACTATAGATAATTCTCAAAATTCTTTGCCAGTAGCTTTGTGATCTAATCTGATAAGAGTTAAGACCTAAAAGTTGTAGAAGGCTCCAGAATGTCCATGTGATGACCCAGGGTGGGATACAAAATAAACACAGTCCCCAAAAACAGATGAAGGTCCTTTTATTCCTTCACTTTGCTTCTAAGCGCCAAATATCCTTGACTAGAGACAAAAAAACTCCCACATGAGCAGTTACCAGTAGGAGGAAAATGCCGTTTAAATTATAAAGAGTAAAAAACAACATAAGCCAGGCAAGATAAGGGCTGGAGATAACAGAACACACACTGGGAAGGAGCCAAACTCAGAGAGAAACCATAAACTAGAGATATTTCCACACTTTGTTTCCAGTGTTCGCCCATACGCAGGTCCATACTCTTATTCAATTGTCACAGCTGCAGCCCATGAAGAGAATCAAACCATTTCCTCCCGAGAAGACTACATCTCTCCCTTATCCTCTCCTCCCTGTGTGCCCTAGGATGGAGAGGGGATGGGCCTGGGTCCTCCTCTGACTGCCAGCCGACCTCTGCCCTTCCCCAGCCTCCTCCACAACCTCCAGAGTCACACTTCCACTCCCTGTAGGCTGTTCCTTCTCTCCCTCAAAGTCAGTCTCCACCAGAGGCATGACAGTCCTCTCCTGCTATAATACATATAGCCCTTGACTTACAATCATTCGTTTAATGACCATTTGACGTTACCACAGCACTGAAAAAAAGTGATTTATAACTGCTTTTCACATTTATGACCATTGCAGCATCTCCATGGTCATGTAATCAAAATTTGTAATCTTGGCATATATTTATGATAATTGCAGTGTCCCAGGGTCATGTGATCATTTTTTGTAATCTTCTGATGAGCGAAGTCAATGGGGAAGCCAGATTCACTTAATAACCATGTTTAAATTATAAAGAGTAAAAAAACAACACAAGCCAGGCAATGTGTGAATGCACTGTGATTGTGCAGTGGTTAGAATGCGGTATTGCACGCTAATTCTGCCAACTTCCAGGAGTTCAATCCTGACCGGCTCAAGGTTGACTCAGCCTTCCACGCTTCTGAGATCAATAAAATGAGGACCCAGATTGTTGGGCTAATGCTGTGATTCTGTAAACTGTGTTTAGAGAAGGCTGTGAAGTGCCATGAAGTGGTATGTAAGTCTGAGTGCTATCGCTATGGCTAACAATCACAGTGATTTACTTAACAACTGTGACAAGAAAGGCTGTAAAATGGGGCAAAACTCACTTAACTGCCTTGCTCAGCAATGGAAATTTGGGGTTCAGTTGTGGTTGTAAGTCGAGGAGTAGTGTTGTTCCCAAAACAAGTCCTAGCCTGGCACCAAAGCCAATAAAGACCACCAGACACGAGGAATGGCATTTTTAGCTTCTTTTATTGGAGTTCTTCAGCAAAAGGGTCTTAGCAGTTAAAGGAGCCAAGATCGTTGAACAATGCACAAATACAAATTTTATACAGCTATGATTAAGGAAGTTAACACCCTAAGAATCAACCATTGGTTCCTTGACACATGTTTCTTTTGGTTGGTTTCTTCTGCTTTACCTCCTTCTTCACACATTTCATGCTTATGCTAAGAAGTTTTCTTACCAAAAGAGTTGTGTATCTGTACTATAGGCAGTCCTTGACTTACAACAGTTCACTTAGTGACCATTCAAAGTTACAACGGCACTGAAAAAAAGTGACTTGTGACCATTTTTCAGACTTATGACTATTGTAGCATTCCCATGGTCACATGATTTACATTCAGATGCTTAACCACTGACTCACATTTACGACAGTTGCTGTGTCTCGGTGTCATGTGATCACCTTTTGCGACCTTCTGTCAAGCAAATGGAAAAGTCAGATTCACTTAACCGGATTGCTAATTTAGCAACTGCAGTGATTCACTTAACAAATGTGGCAAGAAAATTCATAAAATGGGGCAAAACTCACATAACAAATTTCTTTGTTAGCAGCATACATTTTGGACTCAATTGTGGTCGTAAGTTGAGGACTATGTGTAATATAATAAGCTAGAGGTTACCTAAGTTTAAATATCTACGTGCCTTAGCTAGCATCCTTCTAGCGTGTCCTTCTAACTTGTAACTTTCTTGTTGCTAGGCAGTAATGTCCCACCGTGTGTTACTTTCATCACAACTGCAACTTTCTGTGTCAGCAATTCCTTTACCAAACTTTCTTAATTCCAACCTGAGTCCTTCACTACCTGTATTTTTCTGTCTTCCCATATAGCTATCGATCTTTTAGCAATAATCTTCGGGTTCACCCATGCCTTAAAAGTAGAAGTTCTCCCACAGTTTTACTTAGTCGTCTCGGATATTGATCAAATTGAGCCTGACCCACTATTGTTCTCCAGCTTCGACCTTCTCCAGTCCACCTTTGTCAATATTTATGCACATTGACAGCAACCAAATGCACTGCGGTAAAAAAAACCCCAAAACTTTTGTTTTTGCCCCCTCTAGGGACTGAGTGATTTCTGCTTTGAGCCGGATGGCTACGTGATGAACACAACCCAAGCCAGGACTGGACTTAGTCCAGGTAGGACAGGATCTGTTGCTCCTTAAGGAATAAAGATGTTGGATTTGCATTCAGGGATAATACAATTCCCAGGCTGCAAAGCTGCACTGTAGCACAATACCTTCCTAACAAGAATGCAGTGTGCAAACTCTAGCAACCATTGTGTTTTAGCTCCAGAAAAATTAAATCCCCCTTCCCCCCCCCCGACCATTGGCAAGATTTTAAATTTTAAAAAACTAATTTTAAATTAAAATTCCGTTGACCTGTTAGCTGGACTATAGGTCCTTGGCAAATCTGTGCTGAGTTTGTTTAAGCAATTAAAATCTGCAATTTGATTTTTTTTAAAAAAATTCTGTTTGCAAACAAAGCATCTTTGGGAGCTTTTTAGGAGGAAGTAAAAGTCTGATATTGTGTGTGTGTGTGTGTGTGTGTGTGTGTGTGTGTGTATCCTTGTGTACTCAAAAGAGGCAGCTATTTCATTTTTTAAAAAGGCAGCTGTTTTCAAATTTCCTAGCTTCAAAAGGCAACTTAAAACAGAGCAGCTTTAATAAAAAGAGTAATTTTCCAAGTTTAGCAGTCAATGTGGGTAACACACCGGCCTTGAACATAATGAAGAAGCAAAGGAGTAACTTTACACTATGGTCCTGGTTTGGTCTATTGTTTTAGGTTCCAGGCTAGAAACCAGGAACTGGTGAGTTGTAATCCTCAGGCAGGAAAGCTGGCTGGGTGACTTTGGGCCAGTCACTCTTGCTCAGCCCAACTAACTCACAGGGTTGTTGTTGTGGGGAAAATAGGAGGAGGAAGAAGTATTAGATATGTTTGCTGCCTTGAGTTGTTTATAAAAATAAAAACAGATACGAATGAATGAGCCTCACCATCTTGGCTATTAAAAATAAACCATCACATTTAAATGATGCACATCTAATGTCCTAGAGCAAGGTGACTTGTTCTGCCTGCTGAAATATTGGCCTGTCATGAAGGTATCAAACAGCTAGAGCAGAGGTTTCCAGTCTTTCCATGTTGGCTGGGGAATTCTGGAGATTGAAATCCACAAGTCTTAAATTTGCCAAAGTTGGATACCCTTGAGCTTAGAATTTATTTTAGGGTGCAGGGGTAGAAATTCATAAATATGCATCAGGGTTGCAATTTCCAGAATGCTCAACCCACACATGGCCCAGGGAAAAGGTGCAATTCCAATTCTTTCCAACAGTTTCCAGGATGTAGCTATTTAATACAATTTATTTTGGTTACTGGTCTCTGTTTTTCTTGCTGCTTGAGGGTGTGCGTGCACGCGTGTGCGCATATTTCTTTCTCTACCTCATCTGAACATATACAGATGTTAGATAAACAAACTCAGGAGATCAAAGAAGGCATTTAAAAGGCCCAATGTCTAGATGGACCCAGTATCTTGATGCCCTTTTTTCTTTTCCTTTGACCCTGTAGAAATCCTACAATACTATTTAACCTGCAGCCAAGATATTTTCAACCCTTTTCAACAGGTAAGTATTCCCTCTTTTCTATTCAAATAATATGTGACTTGTGTGGATGTTGCAGAAGTTTTAGGAAGGTGTATTGAATTCTCAGACTAAATCCAAAACTAAATCCAAGCATGTTGTAAAATTGCACAATAGTCATATCCGTAAATCATTTTGATGGCTAGCTCAGCTCTCCTCTAACAGCAGACAAAAAAAAAAAAAAAAGTTAAACTTTTGCTTTTATTATTTTCATTTGTTGATTTGCAAATGGCCTTGTGTTTGAAATCCCCTGGTTTCATGCAAAACATGATAGAATTTAAACTTACTTTTGGAGGGAGGAATATCCCAATTTGAGGGTTCCTTCTATTGGGGATTTGTAAGTTGGCTAACCTCAAATGACTTACAACCATTTGTTTTCTGGCCATTCAAAATTACAAAAATGACTTATGAACAGTCCTGGCACTTTCTAACGTGTGATCTAGGTGCCTGGCAGCCAGCTCATATTTATGATAGCTGCAGCGTTCCAGGGCCACATGGCGTCCATTTGAGAGCTTAGCAGCCAGCTTCTGATAAGCAAACTCAGAATCACAAAACACAATCATGTGACACTTTGTTTAATGATTGGGGTGATTTACTTTACAGCCATGGATATATCTATATCTATATCTATATCTATATCTATATCTATATCTATATCTATATCTATATCTATCTTAAGTTTTCGCGGGTACTTACATGTATGGCATTCAGCTTTGTTTGGGTATTTTCCCACGTCATTGTAGTTGTGCTTTTAAAGTTGTAGCAACGTTCCGGCAGAATCTCATCTGCCATCATCAGGCTATATATATATATGTTTGTGTGTGTGTGTGTGTGTGTGTGTGTGTGTGTGTATGTGTATGTATATGTACATATATATATATATACATATACATATACATATATATTTTCTGAGGTTCTTGCGGGTATATATATATATATATATATATATATATATATAT
>NW_020769361.1:3245473-3295694 GCF_900518735.1 Pseudonaja textilis
AGATAGATATAGATATAGATATAGATATAGATATAGATATAGATATAGATATAGATATAGATATAGATATATTAAAATCGACTGCCCGGCTCACCAGATGCCTAGCTAATGGCTGCACCACCTAACAATGAATTTTCTGGTTGCAATTGTGATTGCAAGTCAAGGACTACGCACACGGTGTGTTTTTCTCTCATTCCTTTCTTGCCAACTCTACTATAGAGACTCACGGTGTGTCAGAGGGCACTATCCAACATACATTCTCAGCTGTACGGATTGGAGAGGGAAGCCATCCCCCACTTCCCAGCAGCTGAGGTCAGTGGGAAATGTTCAGAGAGAAAGGGGTGTGGGATTGCACGATTCTTTTGGAGAGGGAAAAGTTATGGGAGGCTAGCCAGAGGGGAAGGGAAGGCTGCAAATTAGGGCAACTGTGTCCTCATTCACACTGTTCGTTCATTACAGAAGAACATCGTATCCATCCAGAGTACCTTGAACATCACAGAAAGTAATTTCCATCATCTTGTAGCTCTCCTCAACTGCCGGGGACTTCATAAGGTACCCCATAATTACTCTTATTTGTCATTTAATTGCTCCATCCATTCTGCATAACATTTCTTAATATTTCTGTGTACATTTTAAGATCTTGATACAATGGGCATGCATGCATAGTAACGGTATCATCATCTGCAGAAAGGGGTGTCAAACTCGATTTCATTGAGGGCCGCATCAGGGTTGTGTTTGAACTTGGAGGGCCAGGCGGGGGGCATGGCTGGGAGAGGCATGGGAATGGTGGACATGGCCAGTTCAACGTCTCTTGTGTCGGGGGCACCTGTGGTGGCCAAGTACTAGGAGTACTTGTGGTGGCCAAGTACCTGAGACCCTCCCTCATTCTCGTTATAATCTCCTGCCTGCCTGCCTGCCTTTTCTTCTTTTTCCTTCCCTCTTTATTCTCCTTTCTTCTTCCATCCCCTCTTTCCTTGTTTTTCCTTCCTTGCTCTCTTCCCATCTTCCCTTCTTTGTCTTTGTCTTTGTCTTTCCTCTTTCCCTTTCTCCTTTCCTGTCCCTTCTTGCATGCTCAAATGCAAAAGGGGAAACATTTCTCCTTTTTGTTTTGTTTTTAGTTTGTTTTTATAGTTGTCTGCCAGTGAAAATGAAGACCACAATGGCCTCCTGCAGTCCTCTGCCAGCAAAAACGGAGTGCGGGGCAGCCACACACGGCCCACCTGAGCTCCATTTTTGTTGGCAGAGGCACTGTGGGCCAGTCCGTTGCTGTTTCCAGGTTGCCCCCGCAGGCCAGATCTAAGCACCCCACAGGCTGGATCTGGCCCTTGAGCCTTGAGATTGACACCCCTGATCTATAACAAGAATTTATAGCTTGTTGCTCTCCAAATATTTTTGATTTCTATTTCCATCAACCCCAGCATGCCCAGTCATGGGCAAGGATAGAAAACAATGGATCCCCAGATCCTGACCATGATGTATAGGGGGAGTCCTATGACTTCCTCTCTACATCATAAGGGTGTGGTTCCTTTTCATATGAGCTGTTTTCCATCCAAACCAAAATGGAGCAATCTCAACATGGCACAATCTCAACATGACACTTATGGCATCCTGTAATTTTATAAGCAGTTTTATACACAAGGATTTGAAACATCGGTACACAGGCTCACAACCAGCGAGTGTGAACAGTGGAGAGATTATAAGCATCAGTCCAGATATCAAAGCCTCTTCCATGAAGAGCTGTGGTGGTGCAGTGATTAGAAAGTAATACTGCAGGCTAATTCTGTTGACTGCCGACTGCCAGCAGTTCGATTCTCACTGGGTCAAAGTTGACTCAGCCTTCCAGCCTTCCGAGGTGGGTAAAATGAGGACCCAGATTGTTGGGGGTAATATGCTGACTCTACAAACCGCTTAGAGATGGCTGTAAAGCACTATGAAGTGGTATATAAATCTAACTGCTATTGCTGTAATAAATCTAGAAAATGAAAGAGCTATGGCATAATCGTAACTTTATAGACCTGTCATTCTCATCTTAGTGTTTCAGATGGAGTGAATAATTCCCATTAAAAAAAGGTTGTAAAAGAGAGAGAAAATGTGGATTAGTGATTAAAAAGTATAATGTCCCATCTGGATATCCTGATACCCAGAAACCAGGAATCATTGCCAATAGACTTTAAACATCCATCTGGAACTACCTCTATGTCATTTCCTGTGTCTCCTAGGACTATGTGGATGGCCTGAAAGGGCTGTGCTATGATGGCATGGAGGGATTGCTTTTCCTCCTCCTCTTCTCCTTCCTCTCTGCCCTTTCCTTCACCACAGCAGTCTGTAGTCTGCCCCGGGCTTGGAAGAGGTTCCAGAACAGGTGAGTGCTGATATCCAGTGTGTGAGAATTGTGAGCCTCCATTCTAGGCAGGCAGAAACTGCACCAGATCAGGCAAAAAGAAATGTATCCTGTTCAAACACACTGATGGTAGTTGCTGTAGATATGAATAACCACAGTTCTCGGGATCTGTATCAATGCCCAAGCCTTGAAGGCAGGGCCACAGGCTTCTCCAAAATCAGCCACCACATTGTAGCTTTTAATATAACCAGAGGAAGGAACTATGAAGTACAGGTAGTCCTTGACTTACCACCACAATTGAGCCCAAAATGTATGTTGCTAAGTGAGATGTTTGTTTGCCCCATTTTACCACCTTCCTTGCCACAGTTTTTAAGTGAATCATTGCAGTTGTTAAGTTAGTAACATAGTTGTCCAGTGAATCTGGATTTCCCATTGACTTTGCTTGTTAGAAAGTGGTAAAAGATGATCACACGACTCCAGGACATTGCAGCTGTCATAAGTATGAAGCAGTTGCCAAGCAGCTGAATCTTGATCACGTGACTAAGGGGGTGCTGCAACAGCTGTAAGTGTGAAAACCCTCACTTTTTCAGTGCAGTTGTAACTTTGAACAGTCACTAAATCAAGGGTCTTCAAACTTGACTCCTTTAAGACTGGTGGACTTCAACTCCCAGAATTCCCCCTCCAGTCATGTTAGTTCAGCAGTTCTGGGAGTTGAAGTCCACAAATCTTCAACTTGCCAAGTTTGAAGACCCTTGCACTAAATGAACACTTGTAAGTCGAGGACTACCAGTAGGCAATTAAATCATACTAGTTGTATTTAATTAAAATTAAAGAACTTAAATGTGAAAGGTTATTCAACTTTAAATGGTATATCAGTAAAATCTTGGTTTTGTCCAAACCCTGCCTATTTTTTGGCATACATCCTCAGTAGGCCACTCAAGTACGGTGGCCTAGAGGTGGACCTCTTGTCTCACAATCAGGAGGCTGTGAGTTTGATCACAGGTAGAGGCAGCTATTTCTCTCTCTGGGCACACTGAGAATATATGTGCTGGGGGGAAAAATAACCCTCTGCATTGGTACCAGGAAGGACATCTGACCAGTAAACACTCACTCCATTCAATTACCCAGACTTTACCCCACAGGTGATTATGGGGTTGTTAAAAGAGGATGATCCTCAGTAGGCCACACATAGGCCAAAAATATTGCACATCCCTGATATAGAAAATACACAGCAAGATGATCCCTTTCAGAATGAAACTTTAACTGTTCGTTAACTTTGGTTATCCCACTTCACGTCTGTAAACAAAAGGGTGTGTTGAAAATTCTGGGATCGGAAGTCCAAATGAAACTAGAGTGTGTCTTATTTGACATGTAAAATCTGTGAACTAGATCAGATTGAGCCAGAAGATTGGGCCAGGTTGTCCTGTTTTCCTGTTCTGAATTTACACATTAAAGTGGGGGTAGGGAACAATGGCCTCTTTTAGGACTTGTGGACTTCAACTCCCAGAATTCTTAAGATAGCCATGTTGGGTCAGGAATTCTGGGAGTTGAAGTCCACAAGTCATAAAAACGGGCCATTGTTCTCCACCCCTGGCCTAAAGGGACAGCAGTCCAATGCAAGAAAAATAAGAAAAACCTAGATGCTTGTTTTGGCACAAACTCTTGTTTTCTGGATAGATGCCCTAGGACCGTAGTTTTTCTTCACAATCATTAGACTAGGTGACTCTTTCCTTGTTACTCACTCCTTTGCTTCTTTCCCCCCCCTTTCCCCCCGCCCTGAATTCCTGCATAGGGACTCGGACTATGACGACATGGAGGATGACGACCCTTTCACGCCCCAGGCATGTAGACCGCCAACAGTGCGCACAGGGGGGGCTGGGCCCAGCCTGCCCAGCTCCTTTGGCCACTGTTCAAGCTGGGGCAGCCGGGGCAGCCTGCGCCTTTCAGCCCCCCCCATTTCCAACGCCCCCATCTCACAGTACATGTGAGTAACCCCCAACCCCCACCTCCCAACCCCCTCCCCACGTGCTTGGTCTTAATACCCCCTGCAAAGCGGGAGGGGTATGGAGCGGCCCCCAGTGGCCCAGATCCGAGCGCGTGAGGGGGAGGGGGAAGGGAGGACAGACTCCCCCACCCCCAAAATCAGGAATGGATTGTTCCCTCTACCTCTTCAAGCTCCTTTCCCCTCACCTCCTCCCTCCTTCTTGCCTCCTTCCCTGGCATTTTCCTCATCTCATTCATTCTCCTTCCCCGGTGCTGCTTTAGTTGTCTGAAACCACCTCATCTGGGCTCCCTAATCAAGGAGAAGGGCAGATGCGATGGTCAACATTGTTTAGCCATTTTGAAGTTTAAAGAATTGAGAATAATAGGAGATTTGGGAAAGCTGATAGATAGTCCTTGATTTGCGACCATAATTGAGCCCCAATTTTTTTTTTTTTTTTGTTAAGTGAATTTTGCTCCATTTCACGACTTTTCTTGCCACCCTTGTTAGGTGAATCACTGCAGTTGTTAAGTTACTAACACGGTTGTTAAGCAAATCTGGCTTCCCCATTGATTTTGCATGCCAGAAGGTCGCAAAAGGAGATCACATAACCCGGGATGCTGCAACCATCATAAATATCAGTCAATTGCCAGGCATCTGAATTTTGATTATATGACCATGAGGATGTTGCAGTGGCCATAAGTAACTTCGAACAGTCACTAAACAACCTGTTGTAAGTTGAGGACTATCTATATTTCCTACTGTCTGGATCACCAGAGTAGGAGAAGGAATGTTTATTTCATACACTGCATTATACTGTCACCCCATTTCCTTCAGAAACATCTAAGCAGCTTATTTAATTCTTCTTACTCTTAGTTTCATAAAGTATACAGATTTTGAGGGGTCTGGGAGATCATGTTGTCTGACTCCCTGACCCATACAGGAATCTGTTGTACCTTCCAGCATCTGTTTAAACATAAGAAGATGAGATGAGATGAGAGATGATAGAGATGAGATAACTTTAATTGTCATTTTTTTTTTACTGTGAGCACACTGGCACATATTAAAAATGAAATTCTGTTGCTCACTCTCAAAAAAAAAAGGATATAAACACCTCATGAAGAAGGCTTTATTGCCTGCAGATGCAGTCTGTTCCATATTGCTCCTATCCATTAAACACCATTTTAGATGTCTTTTATTAGGGTATCACCAGGAGTGATCCCACTAAAGCAGTTTTCCATAGAGATGGAATCATTAATTCCTTTGTTTTCTTCACTTGTATTTTTTTTATTATGTTTTCCATCTTGTTTCCATAATGGCGAGCCAGCCCTATGTATCACTTTCCATTCCTGGCCCAGCCTAAGATGATCCATTTATCAAAATGGTCTTCTGGAAATACCACTCAAGTCCCTTCACTATCTCTAATGTGTTCCCAGTGACTCGTCCTTTTCCTACTCCAGATTTTCTACATTGGAGTTCCAGGGGTTTCCAACCTTGGCAACTTTAAGACTTGTGGACTTCAACTGCCAGAGCTTTGCTGGCTGAGGAACTCTGGGAGTTGAAGTCCACAAGTCTTAAAGCTGCCAAGGTTGGAGACCCCTGGTCTACACTATCTTATCTTTCCAAACTAAGCAAAACTGACTGCTACTGTTTTATTCTTTTCTCCTCAGTCCTTAACCTTTTCACTGCTTTTCATGCCCCATTCTCTGGAGTGCAATTCGGATAAAATGCATAGTCAAATAAATTGTGTTTACCTAATTAACTTATTGGGCTGCAACTTCTATTTTTATATTGGAGAAGCAGGTATTGCCCCTCCCTATATAAATATACTCTCCAAATAGAGATAAGTATGCAAATCTTGAGATCCTTGATCTTCTTCTTACATTTTTTTAAAAGTGGAGATGATCTCTATTTGGAATTCTCATGTCATATAGAAAAAATTCTATATGTTGACAATAGTGAGATGGGGCATATATCTACTCCTCCAAATAAAAAAGACCAAACATGTCATGATGAACCTAGGATTTACTGTATAATCCAGGCTATGGTTTATTTTCATGCGATCTAAATAGACCAAGGGCCTTCATTTCAATGGTCACTTAGACCAGCGGTCCCCAATCTTTCTGATTTGGTGGGCCGATGGAGGTGGTGGGGCGGGACAGACCATTTTTCACAAATGCAGCTTCATGCATGTGCTCGTTCATCACTTCCGCAGCCTGGTTCTGAACGGACTGCAGCCCGACACTGAGTCGTGGACCCCTGACATAGACATTTTTGTAGAGGTCCTCCAGAAAGTTGCTGATGTCCAATAAAATAATATTTCTAGTATTTATGAAGTAATGGACTGACCTTCCAGAGCTTAGGTAGCTTGGCTTGGGGAGGGAGGGATTTGTTATCAGCATCTTTCTTGGTGTCCCTTGCAGGAGTCAAAGCGCTTCGTACAGTGGCAGTCCTCAATTTGAGAGCATCTCTCTCATTGACCGTCATTCCCCACCCCCTTCGGTAAGTCAGAAGCATGGACTCCTCCATACGTGGTAACCAAATGCAGCCCATCATCAGTTGTAGGCTATGACAGAGAAGAGACACAACAAGTGGCTTTGGTTTTGTGATCCATGCTGAATTGTGGGGGGTTGAAAACCTGATGCATATATGTCCGATGTGTAAGATTCTCAAAATAATAATAATCACCTAAACCGACCCAAAGGTGTTTTGTTTTTTTTCCTTTGAAGACATCTCACTTCTCATCCAAGAAGCTTCTTCAGCACTGAAGAACTTTCAGGAACTGAAGGTGCTTCTTGCACAAGAAGTAAAACATTTTCAAAGAAAAACCAAGAAAGTCCAGCTGCCTTTTGGAAAACATGAGCTGGATGACTAGACAATCACTTAAATAACAGAATTAGTAGCAAAATTACTTTTTTTATTCCTTTGGTCAAAATGGGTTGAATCAGTTTTATAATGTGGGGGAAGGCAACCCTTTTTTTTTTTACAGCACAAGTTGTATGTCTTCTGAGCTTTCTTTGCTTTGGGCAGGGTGGAGGTGGTTCTGAGGGGGTTTGCAGGTGCTGCTGACACCAGAGGAAGCAGGGCAGAGTTTTCACAATTTCATGCCTGGTTTGTAAATTTAGTTAACATAGGTGTATTTAGCCTGAGGCAACATACATCTATTTAACTCTTTATTTTTGGATGAGAAGAATTTGGGGTAACTTGGGGCCATCAAAAAGATCTGAAGCTATACACAGTTCCAGAGCTACTTAATTATTTGACTCAGCGGTCCCCAACTTTTCCAGCTTGGTGGCCCAGCATGTGGCGGGGCATGTGAGGGGCAGGGGCACACACAGCTCCATTTGTGCAAGCTTCACGTGCAAGCGGAACATGCTCGTGCTCGTGCGCAAAGTTCCACTCACACAAACAGAAGATACTCATGCAAGCAGAGCTTCACTCATGAGCACGAGCATCCTCTGTTCTCACAAGTGGAACATGCACGAGTGCAAGTGTCCTCCGTTTGTGCAAACGGAGGTTCATGTGCACGCTTGCTCATTTCTCCCTTGGCCCAGTTTTGAACAGTCTGCGGCCCAGTAGTGGGTTGCAGCCCAGGGGTAGGGGACCCATGATTTAACCAAATACCCACCTCTCAATGTTTCTACAAATATAACTACCAGAATACTCAGCCAGTATGTTGGTTGGAGATTTAAAAATTGCAGCTCCCAACTCACCTGGAAAGGGGCAGATTGAAAAGGTAGAATAACTGCTGTTCTAATATTGCTTGGTTATTAACTTCCTCGCTCCTCTCTTTTTATCATTCCATAGTATTCTCCCAGCATGCGAGCGTCTTATGTCGGTGCTAGCGAAGAAGTGGTCCTCCCCTGCCAGACCGGATTACAGTCCTAGATGCAGTCCAGAAAACCCCAACCCAGATGCACACCACCCCCCAACTAACACAGAGAGACCCCTCCCCGACCCAAACATTTGCTAGAATACAACTTAAGTGAGCCTTTTTCACCAGGTGCCCCCTGCTCCTTCACTTGAATCTCTTCAATAGCCTACCTTCTCTAAGAAAGGAAAGGAAAAGGGGAGGGAGGGAGAGAATATTCCTTAGGCCGGGAAACCTTCAGTGGTGGGGATGAGCAGTATGAATACATTAAGAAAGGTAAATAAAGAGAGACATGGTTGAGAGACAGAACGAGTGCGAGCCCTAGGAAAGGGTGAATGACAGAAAATAATTGGAAGCGGAGCTAATTTCAAAATAGAAATTGACGTTTATCTATTTAAAAGTGTGTGGTTTTTGTGGAAAAATAAATAAAAGCACTGCATGAGTGCAGGCATGAGAGGTGGATCGAAAGAGTATATGGACGATGGAGGCAAAACAGCAAAAGCCACCCAGCTAGAGAGGGATGCGCCCTGCTCTGACCATGGGCGTGCAGGAAAAATGGAGGACACCACTGGGTCCTACCAAGAGAATTGAGAGAATAGGAGAATCCATTAGGGGCCCAGAGCTACCCTTGCTTCCCTATCAGCCTCCTTGTTCCTAATTAGAACCCCCCACCCCCACCCCCACACTAACAAGCATTTGGAACTTGCCCAGTTTAAAATAAAAGGGAAACTTTATTTTACATGGTGTCCATCTCTGATTTTGCACGCACACAACAGTGCGAAAGAATATGCAATCCCGGGGATGTCTACAGAATATACTGCTACACTACCTCATCTTGGTGGAGGGAGGCACGTTACGGGGAGGAATGATCGAAGAACATTAAGAGTATATGTCGAGAGCATATATAGGTGCAAGTAGTCCTCAACTACTGTCTGAACGATGTTGATTGATCCAGTCACAAATGAGTATCTTTCTTCTTCTGATTTCATTTAGAATTATATTATCCAACATAAGAAGCATAAATGAGCCTTCTTCCAGGTTTGAAGAGATTCCGGCAAGGCCCATTCTGGGTCCTCTTCAGCCATAGCAAACTCCAAGTTTATCTGATTACATGACAATGCTTCCTGCCAGTGTTGAGCCATGGGTTAAATCAGAGTTCCCCTAGATTTTCTGGTTGGGGAGGTTGAAAGGATGGTTCTATACAAGTGGTGAGCAGCTTACTGCTGCTCCTGCAAGTGGGGATGCATGCATGCACCCATCACTTCTGCAGCCCAGTTCTGAATGCCTCCAGGCCTGGAAGTGGGCCGCAGCCCAAGAGTTGGGGACCCTGGGTTAAGTCATCTATTGTTACATTGCTGTTGAACAGTATTGTCTCAACCAATTTGGACTCCATTTGCATGTTCAGTGTGAAGAAAGGGGCTCTCATAGAGGGCTTGTTCATTCACAAAATGACCACCACAGGGGTTGAGAAAAGTGTTAAGCAACCTGATGATGCTGTTCCCTCCCATTGTCACTCCCATTAATTCACTGTTAAACATCCTCTACCGACTTTCTCTTTTATCTTTTGTCTGGAATAGTAAGTACTGAACTACAACCACTTTGCCTACTTACAGGTAGTCCTCGACTTACAAGTGGTTGTTTAGCAACTGTTCAAAGTTATAATAGACTCCTCCTCAAAAACTACTGATGACCTGGTTTTAAAGTTCGGACATCACCACCACCACCCCCCGAGCAGTGGTGGAATTAAAAATTTTTAACCTGTTCTGTGGGCATGGCTTGGTGGGCATGGCAGGGGAAGGATACTGCAAGATCTCCATTTGCTGGTTTTCCGAACTACTCAAAATTTTCACTACCGGTTCTCCAGAACTGGTCAGAACGTGCTGAATACCCACCTCTGCCCCCGAGTCAAGTTACTGCATTTTAGGGGCTCCTGCCTCTCCTTGGAATGTGTTCTACCTCCTCCACCTCTGTAGGTACCATCCCTTACAACTCATTTCCCTTGGCTAAGGCCTGCACCATTTAAAAATACCTGATCTGGCACTCCAAGCAATGCCTGATGATTAACCTCACCCCTACCCTCAAGATCCAAAACCTAACTGCCTGGAGGCTGGCACACTTTTTCTTTTATTAAGATTATTTCACTTTTAAACAAAGAGTAAGTCGGTACGCTAATGCAAACAACTTTCAGAATCTTCTTTTGTGAATTTTCCATTCACAAAAATCTGAATGACCCCAATGACCAGAGAGGAAGGTGACAAGACATAACACAGCTGGGAGTTGTGCAGGAGGCAGAGAAAGAGAATAGAATTTCCCAAGGTATATCCATTCTATCACTACTAGTATTAAAGGTTTAGTCTGACATGATTTTGTCTGTTGGACATAAGCAAATAAAAACTGAACTTTTGGCTGGATTATTCTATGTTGTTCTTGAGCTGGCCCTGACATGAGCCTTATTAGAATGTTTGGACAAATATACAAGGATACCAAAATCCAGTGCTAATCCTGACCATGATGGGAGGCCAATGTGATAGGGGATAAAATAAAATTTCCTCATTTCACAATCAGATAGCACAATATAGGAGATCAAACCCATCAAGACAAGATTCAGTGGTCCATCTGCTTTTGAAAGGCAAAGGCCATTCTTTTTGAAGATAGCAAAGTCCACAATTTGGATAAAGAGGCCCATTGGTTTGAAAGAAGGGTAAAATAATTTATCTGTGTTGGAATTGAACACCGGTCCCTTTACACAGCAAGAGGAATAAGACATCACCTATCTCCAGTCTACGACGCAGCCCTTGCAGCAATTCCAAGAAAATTTCACAATCAATTGCACCCTGATTCAGGTGACCCTGAGGGCACAGATACCTCCCCCTGCTCTGAACTCCCTTGGAGAGCTAACAATGACTGCAAAAAATATAATCCTTCCATTCCTCTCCTCTCCCCCCCACCCCTCACCATTCTATCAAAACCTATCTTTACACACACACACACACACACACACACACACACACACACACACACGGTCCAGTCTCAACTGTCTGTCCCTATCTTTCCACCCGTGCCCCCTGTCAGAACTGATGGAGCTTCTTGGATGAGAAGTGAAATGTTTTCTTCTTCCTCTTCAAGGAAAAAACAGTCCAGTTGCCTTTTCAAAAAAATTAAATAAAAACATCTTGGAGACAACTATGATCTGAATGACTGAGAATCTCTACAGACATTTCCTCAGGAAGACTATCCACTTCATCACCGTCTTTCTTTGAAAATCTAAAGTTATCTAAACTTGCTAGAGCAAGAAAATAGAGAAATATTCAAGATGACGAGTAGGTGACCATTGCAAGGAGAAGCAGAAGACTTGAGGGAGCAGCACTGGGCAGCCATATTTGAAGCACTCCCAGTATTACATTTAAACCTCACGATTCAACCAACTTTTGCTCCAAGAATCGTTTTCAACTAAAACACCTGCAAAAATATAGTTATAACAGGTCCATTTGAGCAAATGTTTTTCCATTCATGCAGCTAATGAGTTCAGATTTCAGATTTTTTCCTATATAGAATAATAACATAAAACAATAATCAAGTTGGAGGTCTTCTAGTCCAACCCAGCTCAGGCAGTAAACCTTATCTCTTCTTAAAAGCCTCCAGTGTCAGAGCACCCCAATGTCTGGAGGCATGTCATTCCACTGGTTAATTATTCTGTTAGAAAATTTGTCCTTAGTTCTAGGTTTATTCTCTCATTGATGAGTTTCCATCCTTTGCTTCTTGTCTTGTCTTCAAATCAGATTCAGAATGGAATTGGAAGGGAGTTTCGAGGTCTTTTTAGTCTAACCCCAGGGGTGAGATTCAAATTTTTTAACAACCGGTTCTGTGGGCGTGGCTTAGTTGGTGTGCGTGGCTTGGTGGTCATGTTATTGGCTGGGAGTGGCCAACTCAATATCACTCACATCGAGGCACGCATCTCCTCGCCTGGCCTCTCATGACTGTGGGGATGCTGCAACAGTCATAAGTGTGAAAAATGTCACGTCACTTTTTTCAGTGCCATTGCAATTTTGAATGGTCACTCCACACAAGCAAAGTACCAGCAAAGGAGGGAAAAAAACCTCTAGAGACGGTCCTGAGACAGGAAGTCTAGTCCTGCCAAGAATGTAATAAGGGTTAATGGAGAGCCAGTTTCTGTAAGCAACATCAGAATGTTTCCTTCCTGCCTTCCTTACAGGATTAGGCCAGTAATTTCTTCTAACAACTGATTCTCCGAACTGCTTAGAATGATAACAACTGGTTCCAGCGAATAGATGCGAACTGGTAGAATCCCACCCCTGTCTAACCCCCTGTTTGAGCTGGAGACCCTATACCATTTCAGACAATTTGCTATCCAGTCTCTTCTTAAAAACCTCCAGTGATGAAGCATCCACAACTTCTGAAGGCCAGCTCTTCCACTTGTTAATTGTTCTCACTGTTAGGAAGTTTCTCCTTCCAGGTTGCTTCTCTTCTTGATTAGTTTCCATCTGCTGAAAGGAAAAAAGAAACCTTTCTATTTAAGGATCATTGAAAGGCAGAGCTTTTTCCCTTTATGAATTCAAATTTCCCTGCTGGGAGATTTACTACAAAATGATTGGAAATCAGCTACGTTGGAAGCAGGAACCAGTTAAGAAAAGGCAAAGGCAGGATTCCTGAGGCTAGCCTGTTGAACTGTAAAAACCCCTTTTAAACTCTTATTTGGCATGTGAACCTTTGAAGTCTTTTGATTTGGCATGTGTGATTGGTTTTTTTTATGGTGTTTAAAACCTGTTTGGGTTCTTCCGTCCTGGGATCTGGGCGGAAAGCAAATAAATAATTGTTTTATAGTCCAATCTCTGTTTTTCCTGGCCCTTTGTAGCTGCTCGTTCCCTGTAATTAATCAGTTTGCATTTTCTTGCAATATCCTGAGCTTTCTGTTTATGCCTTAGGTTTGCTATTATGGTTTAATTCTTTTCTTCCTGCCTGTCTGGTTCCTCCATGTTTTTTATTACTGTGTTTTGGTGAATATCTCCTTTTCTCGTGTGTCTAAAGTTCTTAATTACTTTGGCTTGATTTCTGTTCCTTTTGGGTGTTTGCTTTTGCTGTTTTCACAATTTTATAGTTTGCCATCTATTCGATTTCTAGGGGAAAGGGGGGTATTAGCTAATTTGTAGGGTTTTTCTCTGTATCCCATGGTATTTGGATGTGCTGGCTCATGTAATTTTATCCTTCCTTTGTTGTGGAGAATAGACTGGCTTCAGCTTTTAATGGCCCCATTGACAAGGGTGAGGGTTGAATCTCTGCCAGATTTTCTACTTCTCTTTTCTTTTATGGGAATTTTCCTGTCCCTTTCTTTTCCAAGGAGAGGGGTGAATCATAACTTCCAAAACATCCATTGCTTCTTGTCCTGCCTTCTGGTGCTTTAGAGAAGATAAGTTGATCCCCTCTTCTCTTTGTAGCAGCTCTCAAATACTGGAATGTCACCCTAGAAATGGAGTATGAAGTGCTGCAGATGGATCCAGGCACCGGGTGGTACAGAAGCCAGTGCATACAGAAGTCAACTGTTTTGACCAAGAGCCAGGAAAAGTTGATCATGCTATAAAGCAACCATTCTTTTTTGGGTAGGAAAATTGTAAAAAGGAAAAAAAAGGGAGGGGAAGGGATAATTGCTTTCAGAAAGGATAGAGTACTCTTTACATCTGGTAAATGGGATCTGCAACAGTGACTGATAGACTACAGAAACCAAAATATTACCGTGATATTAATGGAAAAACAAGTCCAACTATCCCCCAAAATTTTTGCCAGCTACTAAAGTTATGAAGCTGGTAAAAGAGAAAAGGGGAGAGAAAGTTTCCTTCTTTATGTCATGTGTGTTTTGTTTTTCTTCTGGATCTTCAAGGCAAGGGAGCTCGAGTCTCTTTCCCCACTTTTGTCTCTTCACAAGGAAAATTAGGATACAATAAAACAAACGGTCCAAAGACACTGAGATGGATGTAGGTCACAACCTGCATCTTCTCCCATGTCCTGAGATAACATCCCGTGTTGATCCCCCACAGGTCGAAGTTAAATGAAACCCGCAGGGTCATGGGAGTTGTAGTTCTACGCTTCTGAAGCGGAAAGCTAATATCCCACCCTCCGGGACAAACCACGTGAGGAATCTCCGCGGAATGTCGCCGCGAGGGAGTGATGTCACCACGCACGTCGACGTCCTCTCTTTCACCGCCCTCGCGCCCACCGCTTCCTGGGGGCAACCGGAAGGAAGGAGTCTGGCAGCCGCGACTGGGAGAGGAAGGGAAGAGTCAGCGGGCGCCATTTTGGGAAGCGCTAGGGTTCCTTTGCTCCGTACTTGAGCCGAAGAAACCTGCGGCCTGCTTCGGATTGTGGCGGCCTTTTGCCACGGGAGACGAGGCGGTCGGAGCTTGAGCGGGTGGCTTGCCGCTTCTTCCGTTAGGCGGAGAGCAAGAGGAGGAAGCAGTCGGGAGTGGGTGGGCGAGGGCAGCGAGACTGCCCGGAGTAAGTGCCGAGAGGTTGGGAAGACCGAGGGCGGCTCGTGCAGGGGTGCCTGTGGTAGGCAGGCAGAGAGCGAGCGAGCGAGCGAGCGATTTTTGGTGGGACTCTTTTTCGGGCGCTGAGGGGGTAGCAGGGAAGGGTGGGCGGCGGGGATCTGCTGCCAAGGGTGAAGCTTTTGGGCCCCAGAGGGTGGGGGGAATCTTAGCCTTTAATGCTTCAGAAAGGGGGGAGTATGTTACTCTACAGAAGGACTTCACATTTGATGTAATTACAAACGGGGCGCAAAGAATATAAAACCCCAGCAGGAACGCGGGGTGATAGGACTACATAGCATCTCGCTTTGTTGGAAGAAGCTTGAAGAGGGGTCCCTTTACTAGTTGTGAAATCTGAAGTTCTTTAGGTTCTTGAACCCTTGGCTTGCCCTATGATGAAAAGGAGCATCAGGAGGTGTGCTATAGAGGTGTATCCACGATCTTGAGATGTGCCTGTTGTTCCCTGGCTAATTTCCTTTGTTTGGCCTCTACTTGTGGAAGAAGAACTAAGAAAAGACACCTTGCCAGGCTGTGGATTTGCAACTGTTCGATACCTTCAGTTGCCTCTTCTACGAATTAGATTATGGCTGCCAATATAGGAGACCAGCATTCTTCAGAATGGTGATTGCAAACTTTTATTTTAATTTCAGCTCGTGGTGAAGGGAAGAGTTGATTTGGGTTATGATTGAGCGGCTTTGAAATAGGTGTCTACTAGCAAAGCCTTATTACTTGGCATTGTTTATGTGAAGCGATGTACTATTTTTAAGTGGGTGTTTGTTTTTAAAAGCACGTTAATATTTCCATGTTGTGATTAAAGATAGGTAACATGCAACATTCTAGATGCTGATGGACCAACTCCCATCTGCTGTAATGGCTGCTGGTATAGCAACATATTTTGAAATACAAATTATTCACTTCTGAAAGATTCTAGGAGGTATTGTTTTTTTTCTTCTGTATCTCTAAAGAGGATTCTAACCTACAACTGATAATACCACAGTCAAACTTAAAACTGAGGAAGAGGAAAGGAAAGCAATTGCATCCATTTTGTACTTATGGAAGGGCAAGGCTACTGAATTGTAAAACTTGTTGACTTTTTTGATAGGAACTCCAACGAAATTCCCAAGGGTGGGAGGTTTCAGGTAAAAGGAATAATGATTGCAGTATCTTTAGGATACCTCAAATGCAAATTTTGTTATGTTAATCAGGAATTATCAGTATTTGGGTTTCAATTTAGTTTTTTTTAAATGTGTTTTGCTTTCAGATTTGTTTATATGTTTTTTTTTTAAAAAATAGTGTAATTTCACATTTTTCAGAATTACCCTTTTTGGTAATAAATTTGGATTTGCATTTTTATTATTATCTAACCTTATATTTTAATTATTGCTAACTTGTAGGGTTGATCTAACTTTTCTAGGAACTAACTGCCTTTTGCATGTGAAAAGATAATTTCTATTCAATAATGTAAACATATTCTTAGAAGATGACTGCTTTGGTTTTTGCTATTAAACACTTTAAACTTTAAAACAGGGGTGTCAAATTTGAGACGAAGATGACGTATCACAACTTTTTTCCCCTTCACTAAACCGGGTGGGTGTGGCCAGCATGTGATGCATCCGGGCCACAAGTTTGACACCCGTGCTTTAAAACTAATATACTTCCTTGGATTTGGGTTAGTCGGTGTGGATTTTTAAATAAGTAAAATAATTAAAGTTAGATAAAATACTGTAAGACTTTATAAATTAGATATTGGAAATAACAAGCCTTCTTATAGAGTAAAAAAAATCTCATCAGTAAAGATTTGTAATTGCAATAGCTTTCTGAGTGAATAATCTTAGCTAAAGTTGTTTATATCTTCAAAGAATGCAATTTCGTGAAAAATCTCTGATTTTGAGTTATTTTGACGTAATTGAAATAGTGTACTTGTATTAATTTAAAAAGTATTTTGTAAGGAAAAAATCAGCAAAACCCTTTTCTTTGACTTGATTCAAGTTGAAATGAACATTCTGCTTATGACATCATAATGCTAATGATATCACAAACTTATAGGTCTTGAGTAGTTGACCATCAAGATATCATGGTAGAAGGATAGGTTAAGTAACACTTTCCAATTAAATATAACTATTTTAGCCATCAGATGTGGGTGAGTATTGGTTTTGGTTCATTTGTTACTTGATAATATATTCCTGTGCAAATAATGTTGAATTTTGTTGTCATTTTGTCTTGGTAAAATTTGCATGAATATTGACAATTTTATTTTTGACTATTTTGTGACATATAAACAGCTTTAATTTGTTCTTATTCTTATTGTGAGCTGTCCTCAGAATTTGGTTGTAAGACAGCTAGGCATAAATGCTCTCTTAAAATTACTCCTATCACCAAAACATAATAATAGGGCAGGATTTCAAACTTATTTTTTTTTAAAAGCAAAAAAATAGAAAAACTTTCTTAGATTCTTATTATGAAATGTGGAACTATTTTGTGGGGTATTGCTCACATACATGAATAAAAATTCGAATTCTTGAAAAACAAAATCCAGTATCATTTTACAGAGTTATCATAACATATGTTGTAAAGGGGGAGAATTGTGAAACAAAGAAAAAAGTATGTCTAGGTAATTAGTTGAGCAAAACTACTTATGCTTGCCAGTTGGAGTGACTAAACACATTTGCTAATGGGAGAAGCCAAATTTCTCAGTACATTATACTAAACAGCACAGAAGGCACTTCTATTCTTGCTGGCAGGAAAAGCATGTTTCTCATTTAAGAGGAGGCAAAAATCACACAATTCTGGATCTGGAATATGCAACTGATTGTGTTCTAGCAACAATCTAAAATTACTGTCTCATTAAAAATGTTAATTATCCTGACGTACCTGAGAAATGTGTATCATAAAAATCAAGAATTTTTCACAAAGTTTTTGAATCTCAAGTCGGCAGTATCTGGCTCTCCAATGTCAGTCTGCATGGTGAATGATACTAGAAGTTTCAGTCTAACATCCTAGGGTCAAATGTAGGAAAAGAGTGATGAGCAAAAAAAGTTTATATAAATAGTCCTTAACTTATAACTACAATTCAGCCTAAAATTTATATTGTTAAGCAAGACAGTTATTAAGTGACCATTGCCTCATTGTATGACTTTTCTTGTGACAATTGTTAAATGAATCACTATAGTGGTTGAGTTAATATGGATGTTAAGTGAATCTGGCTTTCCCATGGATTTTGCTTGTCAGAAGATCACAAAAAGTAATCACATGACCCTGGGACACTGCAGCCATTATGAATACATGCCGGTTGCTAAGGGTATGAATTTTGACCATGTGACCACAGGCATACTGAAATAGTCGTAAGTATAGAAAACAGTCATAAATCACTTTTTTCAGTGCCATTTCAATTTTGAACAGTCACTAAATGAAGTGGTTGTAAGTCAAGGAATACCTGTAATGCATAGGCTTACTTAGGACAACTTTCATTGAGAATAGAATAGAATTTTTTATTAGTCAAGTGTGATTGGAAACACAAGGAATTTGTCTTTGGTGAAGTTGAACTGTCAGAAATCTTTTGATTATTTTACTGTCATCTATGGCCATGGAACCAAGCTTAACTGTACGCCTAGAATACTGTTTTTTTTAATGAGAAGCAGCAGTGAGGGAAGTATTGGCTATCTTGGGGTTACCAAAGATTCCAATTTCTACAAAGCAAGTACTTGGTAATATTCTTTCATATAATTGGTTGTTATTCTGTCTCTTGAACTGAGAAACTTGCTGAAAGCTTGTTTCAATATTAATTTGAGGTATACTATATGGAGAACAAGGTAAATATTTTGGACACAAATAGATGGGCAGATAATAGCCTACATGAGCTTGTTAACCTTATTTCAAGGCGGAATTAGGAACTGACATAAAAATGAAGTCAAACATAGGTTCTGGATTGACAGGTATAATTGAAATTGGCATTATATATTGACTAAGGTCCATGAGCAGAGAAGCATAACATCTCTGGTAATTTTTACTCTTATAATCATGTGAAGCTAATGAAACAGAATCTCTTCCTGTTTCACTATGTTTTCTCGACCTGGTTTGACACTATTCTTTAGCAAGCTCTAAAGTCATAATAGCTCATGTTTATATAGATGGATTTTCTGTGATGACTCAGGAGCTGAAAAACAATTAGACTGAACCTGAATTCAAATGAAACTTACTAGATGTTCTTGTTGGCACCCTTGGGCAGTGAGTCCTGTAAACTGAAGACAAACATATCTGAAAGTTGAAGTTGCTATGTGATTTCAATGATACATGGGAATAAAAGTCCCAGCAACTTTCTTTTCTTCATCTATTTTCTCTCCTATTTTATAGGGTTTCACAGTACAACTTGGGTACTGCAAGCACCAGAGAAAACGGGATGGAAGGCCCAATGCATGAGAACCCTGAATGGGAGAAGGCTCGGCAAGCACTGGCTAATATTAGCAAGGCCAATGCTTCAGCTGCTTCAGGCAACAGTAAAGGGGCCACCAACGGTCAAGCTAATGCACAGGTAAAAAGGAGCTAATGATTCTTTAGGTGCCCTTGCATTATTGTTTGCGTCTTAAATTTATAATTTGAAAACATACAATTGTTTGAATCAGCCTTGGTCATTTAAGACTTAGACTAAAATCTACTTCATTTTGTTTATTGCTAACTTGGGATTTCAGAATCAATAAGAAATCAAATTCTGTTCAAAACTAGTATTCTGAGGAGAGTCTTAAGTGGGGAAGCTGGAAATGAATGAAGCTAATGCCAGTATTCTATTGATGTATCTCTTGGAGACAGTGGAACACACTGTTTTTTTTAATTGGGGACTATAGAGAAGAGAACCTCTTTATACTGAAATGGCTTTAGAGTCTGCATTTTGGGGATTCTTAAGCACTGGACTGTCACTGGATCTGCCATCCTGAAATCAATCAGGAAAAGATTTGGACTTGTTAGAGAAGTACCCTTATTTTCACTTCGTAGTAGTGGGTTGGTCCGTACATGACACACTTCTGCTACTTTTCACAGTACTCAGCACAGCAAGGAGAATCCCTGCAGCAGCAACAGCAATACTACCAGTGGTATCAACAATACAGCTATCTCTACCCCTATAATTACTATTATCCTATGGTAAGTAATAGCATTTGGCTTTGACTAACGTCACAAGCTCCCTTTAGGATGTCTTGAACTAGGAGAGGGGCTCAAGTCTTGTAAAAGCAGAATACATGTAGTCCTCAACTTACAACAAGTCGTTTAATGACCGTTTGAAGTTACAGTGGCACTGAAAAAAGTGACATCACTATTTTTCACACTTATGACCATTGCAGTACCCCCAAGATCATATGATTTACATTCGAATGCTTGAAAACTGGTTAATATTTATCACAGTTGCAGTGTCCCGGTGACATGTGATCATCTTTTCCAACCTTCTGACAAGCAAAGTCATTGGGAAAGCCAGATTCCCTTAACAATGGTGTTACTAATTTAACAACTGCAGTGATTCACTTAACAAATGTGACAAGAATAGTTGTAAAGTGGTGCAAAACTCACCTAATAAATTTCTCACCTAGCAACATAAATTTTGGGCTCAGTTGTCATAAATTGAGGACTACCTGTGTAAAATGAGGCAAGGCCGAATTTTCCAGAGAAAATTCATTTATGTCCTCCAACCCCATACATTTTTTAATAGAATTGATCCAGAATGGTCACAGGTGGTGAAAGCAAATAGATCTTCATTGCTGCTAATTTGTGTGCCAAAACTTAGTTTAGGATTTGGAGGATGGATACCAAAGAATGGCAACAAACCTGTTAGCAAATATTTATTCAGAAATTTGACCCTGAGTATATTCACGGTTCCGGGGATCCTCCTGCCTCCCTCCTCCTCCTCCCTTCTGGGTGAGCCCAAATGGCAAGGACATCAGTTCATGGAATGAACCTTTTCCTTCCTCCCCCCATCCACAGTGCAAGCCCACAATGGGGAATACACATTGAGATGAACGTGCTAGTTCCTGCTGTTTCCTAGAAGAGACTATTAGGGGCAGAATCCTTGGGTGTGTAACTGATTTGGGTCTTGCCAATTTCAGGCAGCCTTGCAGGGGGCCTGAGGGTTCTAAAAGCTAATTAAGTCACAGAGCAGAACTTACTAACTTTGTGAAAAAGCTGTTCACAAGGGGGTGGGGAAATGGCTTAACCACAGGAGAGTACTGTACATATATGAGATAAATGCAAAAGTTTCATAAATATTGTACAATGAGAGACTGGAATTTCCAAATTCCAGAAATCAACTAAATGAAATCCAAGCAAGAGAAGACCTTGAGTGGAAACCCAATTAGCTTCTGCTTTTATACAAGAATTGTACACTGTCTATTGTGTAAAGTATCCCTTCACTGATCTGAATCCATGATTTATTTTCCCAGCAAAATGTCTACTCTGGATATGGTTCTTCTGGGCAGTATGGTGCCTCAGGCTCTTATTCCTCAACAGCCCAACAGCCACCAGTTCCTGGGCAGCACCAAGGAAGCATGAGTCAGGTAATAAATTTCACTTTATTTAAATGCTGCTTTTCTTCTATTTTAAGAAATAGAAGAAATCCCCTATTTACAGTGGGGATATATTGTAAATACACAGATCCAATCACAAAAGGTTCAAAATTCATCTGAGAAATTCTTTTTTTTAAAAAAAACAAATTTTATTAGTTTTTACAAAACAATACACAAACAAACAAAGCATAGAATATAATAACATAAAGGATCTTTTCTGATTTTCTTATTTAGAAACAGAATAATTCCAAATTATCACATTTCCATACAAACACAATTTAATATATATATTTACATTATTTGTTCAACTTCATATCTTATCCCAGCTTCTCTTTATTTCTCCCTTTCATTCTATTATTCAAATTATATTTCTTGCTAATAAATTTTTTATTGCTTTTCAAGGACAATACACAAACAAACAAAACATAAAACATCTTTTCTGAAAGTTGCTTGATCCCGGGTTAAAACTCTTCGTACAGACACAAATTCAAAAATCATATTCATTTTATATACCATTCCATATCTTATTACCATTTTCAATTTTCTATATAGCTTCTTCCCTCTTTTAACTTCCTTAGTTTTATTTTATTTATCTCATCTCAGTTCAAATCATAATACTTATCATTCTTTGTCTGTTCTATTTCCAGCTATCCATTCATCTTTTCTCTTTGAACAAAACTTCTCCTGTAGACTGATTGGAGTATGACGCCTTTAACTCTTTCCCCTAACATAATAATACTTAATATAACACATAACTTGTATTGGGATTCTGTTTAGTACATTCTGAAATTACACAATGTATTTTATAAGAAAGAAAAACAACAACAACAAAGGAACAAATTTATAGGTATATAATGTAGCTAAGACCACTATCAATGGCCATTAAAAAATTAATCATACATATTAATAGTCATTTATATCTTAAGCATTTTAATCTAAATACACATATAAAATCACAATCTTATGTACCTTGCAGAATCCCTTTTTCAATTAAATTTACCCATTGTCTCTAAATGAATTTTGTTTCTTTAAATCTTGCTTCCCACCATTGAGGCTTCTCATCCCTTCCTTTCTCCCTTGCTTATTCTTCTCCTTGCCCTTTTTACCCCTTTGTCTCTCCACCTCCCTTTTCTTCTGCTTTCCCCCTTTCTGTGGTTTTCTAACTTTGTATCCACCTTTCACCTCATTTTTCTCTTTTTTGGTTGTTTTTTCAAGTCTTAAAGTCCCCTTTTTCTTTTCCTCTTTCTCCTCCTCCCCAAATAGAATCACTTGTTCATCAAAGATGGCTTCTTCTTTATCCCAATCGTCCTGTTGCGCAGTCAATTTTTCATAAGTACATACCGCCATTTCTAGAAATTAAAAAAGAGTGCCCAAAGTATCTTTCCCTTCTTGTTCTTCTTTTTTGTATTTTTGATATTCAATTTTTAATTCATCCACAAGCGATGCCATTGTAAAGAGAAATTTTTTTTCCAAAACAACCACCCAAGTGCTTTTAATCAAGAATAATTCCCAAGGGTTCCAAAGTCACCAAACAATCCAAATAAGCTATTTCTTTTAATACCTTTTTCTTTCTTCCATTTCTCTTTCTGAGGTTGCTGTTTAATCACAAAGTTCCAATTAAGATATATCTTTTTGAAGTCTTTTTTTTTTTGAAACAAATTTTATTAATTTTAAAGACAAACAAAACATCATTAAACATTGAAAACATAAAACCTCTTTCCACTGTAAATCTTTACAGGGCAGATAAAACATTATTTTATACCGCATAATTCTAATTTATCCCATTTCCATATGGACACATAGATATCTTTTAACACATTTCTCATTATTTCTCTTTACTCTTATTCAATTACATTTCTTTTCTATATTTATCTATTTTATAGTCATCATATTTATATTTCCCTCTGACTTGTTTACAATTATTCTCATCTGACATTCCTCCAAGGTTTTATTAATTCTCAATCAAACATAAACACACAAAACACAAAAACATAAAACTTCTTTTTAGAAAGTGGTTTGGCCCCAGATTACCTCTCTTTATACGGACTTCAATTAAATTCATGCTCATCTTATATACCATTACCTATCTTATTTACCATTCTATATCTTCTATATAACTTCTCCCCGCTTTTCACTCTTCTTAATTCTATTTTATTTATTTCATCTTACTTTAAATCATTATACTTGTATCTTTTGTCCATTCTTTTCCAATTAACCATTTATCTCATTCTCTATAATAAAAAAATGGTTTCTCCTGAAATCACTAATCGAAGTATGATGCCTTTCTATCTTTCCCCTAGGTTGACATTTAAAATAACACCTAAATCCCAGTCTGATTCTGCTTAGTACATTCTACCTACTAAATTTTAAGAAAAAGAGAGAATAATAAATCTATAAAATAATTAAATACATAATTAAATGTATTTAAGTCTATCATTAAATCTTAAACATTTTAATATCTTAATTTATTAAATCTTGTAACATTCCAATTGTCTATTTCAAAAACAGATGCTGCAATAATGAGTTTATAATAACATCAATAGCCAATTAAACTCTATAATTAAACTAAATATTTTAAACATTCCCTTTAATATTTTATTAAATCTTAAAAACTATCATTATTAAGCATTTTAATCTTTTAATCTTTTATTAGATCTTATAAAATTCTAATTTTCTATTTCTACTACAAATACTACAATACTATCATATGTACTTTGCAGAATCTTTTGTTTTTTAAATTATACATTACCCTTTATCCCTAAAATTTTTTTTGCTTTTTCCCATCTTGTTTCATACCTTTGTGGCTTTTTCCCCCCTTTTCCCTTCCTTTCTTATCCCACCTAGCCTTTTTACCGCCCCCCAACCTCCGCCTTTTTAGCTTCCCCTCTCTGTTGTATTCCTCTTTTCTTTTGCTTTCTAACATTGTATTGATTTTGCATCTTATTTTTCTCTTTCTTTGGTGTTTTTTTAGGTCTTAAGTCCTTCATTTTCCTTCCTCTCTTTCTCTTTTCTTTCTTAATCAAACTTTTCGATTCAGTAAAGTCTTCTTCTTCTTCTTCTTCTTCTTCTTCTTCTTCTTCTTCTTCTTCTTCTTCTTCTTCTTCTTCTTCTTCTTCCTCTTCCTCCTCCTCCTCCTCCTCCTCCTCCTCCTCCTCCTCCATCTGTTGTTGTTTTTGCTGGTAAATAGCAAGTGCCATTTCTAAAAAGCGAAAGGCTTCTCCCAAAGCGTCCTTGCCTTCTTTCTTTATTTTTCCATAATCCTTTCTTAGTTCATCAACAGGTAAAGCCATTATAAACCTTTTCTTCTTTTTCTTTTTCCTCTCCTTCTTGTTAAAACAGCCAAGATGTTTCAAAACTTAAAACAGTTCCCCAAAGTCCCAGAGTCATCAAGCAGTCCAAACAGAGCACAAAAATCTTCCCTTTGCGATTTCTCTTCCTGGGGTAATATCAATTTTTAAAAAAGAAAAAACCCAGTCTGTATTTTAAAGCCTTATTGCAATTAACTTCTAGTCTCAAAATCTTCAAGGCATCTCCTCCAGCAACATCTTAATATAATTTTTTTTTTAATCCTCTCCCTTCCCACTTGTAACAAAGAGCTTTAAGTTTTTACCTTCTATAGAAAAGCAGGTTTTTCAATGTCCATTTGTTAACTCCATAAGGGAGGGAGAGTAAACTTTCCCTTTCAGTACTTCCATTCGCTGCTTTAAAAGTCTCCTCTGGAAACAATGTATCGTTCAAAAAATCGTAGTTTTCAGGATGTTAAGTGTATCTTAAATGTCCTGGTTCAGCCAAAGAACTTTCACTTTAAAACTTTCTCCTCCTTCCTCCTGCACAGTCTTGTCCAGCTGCCAGATTCTTTGTGGCGGCCATTACAGAACGCTGCTCCACCGCCTTAAGAAAAGGGGGTTTTGCCGGCTGGGGAGGGGGTCTGCGATACCCCCAAACCCCTATCCAGATCCCCCCTGTCTTCGGCTGCCTCTACGGGGCAGCCTTGTCCTCCAGACCCGTCGGGATCGGAGGCACCAAGACGGCTAGCGCAGCAGGGATCGCGCAGAGTCGCGAATCCCTGCCACCGCCGAAGCCTGGCAAACCGGAAGTCATGTTTTTGAAGTCTTATTAATGTTCAATAGCTCTTTAAAATTCTAGGCAGTCTCCTCCTTGTTTTCAAATTCTACTCCAATTTTTTTTCCTCTCCCTTCCCACTTACAGCAAAAAAGATTTTTCTTTCAATATTCAGAAATCCATATCCCTTTAGCATTAGCATTTAGCCTTTAGCATTTAACATACCTCCAATGCGGGTTTTCCGATTTCTCATAAAGTTCTATCGCTGTCACGTTTGGAAGGAGAGTGAAAAGAAAAAAAGTTTTTCCTTTAACTTCCATTCGCCGCTTAGCACAGTCTGGAAATGATGTATCTTTAGTAAGTTTTAAGTTCCAGGGTACTTTCACTGTTCCTTTGTCCTGGTCAGCAAAGATCACTTTCATTTCTTCACAGCTCCTCCTGCACTTTCTTTTTCCGGCTGAGCTCTTCTATGTGGCGGCCATTGCTGACTGCCGCTCAGCTGCCTTTGGAAAAGGGGGTTTAGCCGGCTAGGGAAGAGAGGCGCGATATCTCTCGACCCTGCCAGAGCCCCCCTGTCTTCGCCACCTTCTACGGAGGTGGCTTAGCCCCGAAGCCGGATGGCTCGGGGCACTCGGGCAGTGAACACAGGCAGAAACCGCGTACAGTCGCGTAAATTCATCTGAGAAATTCTGAGTACTATATTATTAAGAAGAGATGGCCTAGCAGTGAGAGGATTTGATTTTTCTGATACTTTCCTAAAGGTTTCTGGCTGTCATCTCAGTGTGATATGCTGATGAGCAAATTTTCTGGTTGGTAATGCCACCTTGCTGCATGCAGTTGATAAGCACAGACAGTTGTATACTGTACAATGTGGGGGTATAATTTGCCTTTTCCCTTTCTCAAATCTGTTGCTTCAGCAGCATCTGATAATGGTGCAGTAGTTAATGAAGTCTAAGGAAAGATAACGATGATATAAAAATAAGCTTGTGAATCCAGAAGCTAAACAAAGCAATGCAATAGGAATAGCACTTACATACATATCACCTCAATAGTGCTTTATAGCACTCTCTGGGCAATTTAAAATGTCACCATGTTGCCTGCAGCAATCATTTTACTGACCTCAGAAAGATGGAAAGCTGAATCAACCTTGAGCCCATCAGGATCAAACTCCAGACTGTGAGCAGAATTAGCCTACAATATTGCATTCTAATCCTGTGTCATCAGTGGTTTCTAATTTCTTATTTCTCTGATGACAGTGAGCAAGCACTTTGGAATAATGAAAGATGAGGAACAGTTTGGTCAAGAGCAGGAGTGTCCAACTCACATCATCACGGTGGCATCATGTCAGGACTTTTCTCCTCTTTGCTAAACCTGGTGCAGACGTGGCCAGCCCATGACACATCCAGCCCATGGGCTGGGAGTTTGACACCCCTAATCGAGAGGTTAAAGTGCTGGCTAGGAAATCAGGAGTTGTGAGTTCTAGTCCAACCTCAGGCACGAAAGCTGACTAAGTGACCTTAGGCCTCTCTCTCAGCACAATCTACCTCGCAGAGTGGTGGTTATGAAGAAAATAGGTGGTTTGCTATCTTGAGTTGTTTATAAAAATAATAAAAGCAGGACTTTAAAAAATCTTGGGTTTTGGAGGAAGAAGTAAATAAACAAGTGGAACAGTTTGTGGTCCTTGGGGCATTGTACTGTATTTCTGTTGGCACCAGCTATTGTATTTGATAGTCACAGAAAATGTGGGCTTTAGTATAACAGTATGGAAAAAATGGAAGTTGTCCATTTATATCAGCTTACACAAGAGAGAGAAAGAGAGAAGGGTTGAATCAACCCCCAACTCCATTGTAAGTTCTCTGTTTTTAACTGTTTATAAAAATGGGACTGGCAGGGGTAATAATGGCACAAATCTCCTTTCTCTAGCCTCCAGTCCCAGGCATGGAAGATGGAGGGATGTCGTATTCAAGCCAGCCTCAGCAAATGCAAATCTCTAACCCACCACAGTCCCCTATGCAGCATCCCAACCACCCTTCACAGCATAGCAACCTACCCATGGGCTCCGGGGGACAGCAGCAGCAGGGTGGTCCTCCTGGAGGGTTGCACTCTCAGTCAAACCAATCAAGTGCCTCCTATAACCAGCAGCAGCACTCTTACCAGGAAGCAGCCAAGCCCAAGAAAGGACAGCAGCTGTGGAATCGCATGAAACGTGAGATTCTGGGAGTAGAGGTGGAGGGGCTTGAATAAGCCTTCAGGAAAGGAAGGCAAAGCATTTCCAGGGACTTCGTTACTGGGAAGGGGAGTTGGCGGTAACTGAAGGAAGCATTATTTCCAGCTTCTGGTGTATGTCATTCTCTTTGGCATAATTTAAAGCAGGGGTTGCCAAACTTTTGGACCTCAGGGACCACCAAACTCATAATTTTAAATCCTGGGGACCACTAATACAAATTTTGACTAATGGTGGTGTTGGTGGGAGAGAGGGAGGGGGGGATCTGATCTAACCCCCCCTCCCTCTCTCCCCCCCCCTCTCTCTCACACACACACACACATACACAGAGAGAGTCAGGGATGGGATTCAAATTTCTTAACCGGTTCTGTGGGCATGGCCTAATTTGTGGGCGTGGCTTGGTCATGTGACTGGCTGGGCATAGCTTGTATGTAAATATAAAAAATTATGTAAATATTGAATTTTTTTAATAAAAGCAACTTTTACCCCAAATCAGGCAAAGCAGGCAGGCAGATTGAGTTGTCGCAGAATCACAGATTCATTCAGAGATCTAGCTTTCTGCCATCGGCTACCTGAGTCTGTCACATAAAATTTGCTAGCAAGCAAACTCACAAAATTAACTCACAACACACCATATATGTAAATATTGAATTTTTTATAATAAAAATAGAACTTTTACTCCAAGTCAGGCAAAGCAGGCAGGCAGATTGAATTGCTAACAGAATCACAGATTCATTCAGAGATCTTATCTTTTTGCCATTGGCTACCTGAGTCTGCACTGAATAATAGAAGCTTCAGTCCTAAGGAAGGTTAAAAGTTTAAAAGCAGAGCCGAAAATCTAAAGATTAACGTGAAAGCAAGAAATCCAGTGGTTTCCTGCTTTCTAGCTAATCTAAATCTCCCGGCAAGTTTGCCAGGTAAGGAGTGAGTGGGCAGGGAGGGTTCCCACGGGCCATATAGGTGGTGCGGTGTTCCCGCACAGCCTGGATTAATTGCTTTGGGGGGTGCTCTGGGGGTGACATTTCCCTGGACCTCCACAATTTTCTTGCAGACCACCAGTGGGCTGCGGACCATTAGTTGGTGGCCACTGCTGTAAAGCTTTTGCTTTAATCAAGTAATTTCTGCTTTGAGATTTATTAGCATGTAGGGAGATCGAAAGAGAAAAGAAAATGCCTCTGAAATGCTTAGCTTCCTGCGTCATACTCAAAAAGGAGCTTTCATTCATTGTTGGATTGAGCCTATAGAAACAGTTACCAAGCCACTTGTAACAAATTTAGCTAAGCTGGCAAATGAGAATGTTCTCTAATATAGAATAAATAATATCCAACTTTTAAAGAGTTACTGGCAAAGATATCAAACCCTCTTTGATTCACATCAAGTTTCTATTATGGATTAAAAGAGGAATTGTTGGCATTGTGCGTACACAGTCCCCCCCTCATTACTGTTGGACAATGGTGCAAAAGTTTCTACTTTACTGGAACTTGGAAATTTTATTTGGGCTTTGGGAAACACCACCATGATTGGAGCTTCCCTGCTGCTGACATTTTAGTCCCCGGAGGATGTAGTTGATATCCTGCAAGCCACAAGTAGCCTTGAGCATCTTAACATACCTCAAAGATTGTGTAGCCAAATTCAAGCAGCAAAATGACTAGATTCTAGAATCATGATTTTGTTTTCATTGTTAGTTCAGCATTAAGAATGGAAATAGACAAAAGCTGATAAATAAATTGATAAAGGAGAATATAATGGTATAGGAGTTTGGTAGGAATTTATGCATTCCGGTGGGCAAGTGGAAAACCTTTCATTCACATTAGAAGCTCGGTGGATTCAGTCTATTATGTCTTTGTCTCAAAGAGTTTTGGCAAGAGTTATATATGGCTTAAAATGGAAATGGCACTTGATATCATCCTATAATGTTTATGAAAATGCACAAAATATTCTTGGTACTGTAATAAGGGCATTTCTTAAACGCATAAGGCTGCTTCCTCACATACGCTGTCTCAAATTTGGGAAGTATCAAAATCCGTTAAAATAATCCTTGGTGCCTCTGCTTCTCTTGAGGGGAAGATTTATGTGTAGATTTAGAGAGATAGGCTATTGAATTTGGAAAAAAAAAAATTAAAAAATATATCTCCTTTTTATTTTTATAAACAGAAGCGCCTGGGTCTGGTGGCCTAAAATTCAATCTTCCAAAACGTCCCTTTGTAGTAACAAATCAGAACTTCAGCTCTTTGGAGCAGCAGCAGCAACAACAACAGCAGCAGCAGCAGCAGCAGCAGCATCCAAATTTTGCCTCTCAGCAGAATTCAGAGAAACGTCACAATCACAGGTTTGCAACCTTCCTCTCTTTTCATTTGTTTATTTATATGCAGCCCAAATCATCCAGGTATCTCTAGGCAGTTTACATCATGGGGTTTAAGCAGTGATAAAACCAGGATAGAGGATCAAAATAGATAATAATTTGGTGTGTGAGCAAAATGTGGGAATGTCCTAAAAACTTCCTTCCGTTCTTGTTGTCTTTGAATAGAGAATTTACCATGCTTAGTAAAGTGAAAGAAATTCAGATGAGGGACTGAGCAAATCCCCCCCCCCCCGGGGGGGGGGGAATTTGCAATAATAATCCTAACAGGAAATAACCTCTTGCTGCTTTTCATCCTTAGACGTTTTAGAGTCTAAATAATATAAATATAATGTTAATAAAATATATTGGATTCCGTTCATTTGAAATTTGTTAAATTGTGCTAGGGATTGCTAACCTAAGAGCCATGCTTGGCCTCCTTCCGTATTAGAAATTGTTCCAGAAGTGGTGCAGGGAAGCCTCAAAATACTGGTGCTGTTTTTGGGATTATCATAGATGTTGGCTTGTAACTGTCCTTGAGTCCTCTTAGGTGGCTGATTTTGTGACATATTTTGGGTGAGGAGCAGAAATATATTTTAAATGACATGGTGGTGCTTCAAATATGATGAATATGCTATGGAAATTATATGTTCTTGTTGAGGGATCTTAGGAAATAGTCCCTTTTTCAGTATTTTATGGAGTGTAAGGGTCTTATTTGATACCACCAGTTGATCCATCAGGTAATTCTCAACACATGACCATAGTAGACCCCAGAATTTCCATCATAAGTCATAGTGGTTGTAAGTTGGAGCATCCACACGACTGACACAATTTTACTACCTTTTATGCAGTCGTTATAAAGTGAACGTAGTGCTGAAAAATGCATTCTCTGTGAACGTAGTGCTGGAAATGACTTTTTAAACCATGGTCACCTTGTATCCTGTAACTGGCCATAAGAGTGAGCCGGTTGCCAAACACTCAGAATATGGAGATGTGGCCACAGTGGGTGCTGCTGTCAGAATTCCATATTTGGGCATCTGTAGTAATTTTGAACAGTCACTAAGCAACTAGTTAAGTGAAGAGTACAGATATGGAATAAAGCCATATGTGTTTCAATGAGGATGTTTGAAAAATTGTAAAAGAGCATTCTCAACGTCCAGGGGAATTGTGTGATAACGTGGCATGTCTCTCTCTCATTAGATAGGTTATGATGCACTGAGAGGGAAAGAGTAATGTCAAGAGGAGAGAAGGAGCTAAATCAGTTCTAAATCAGCGCTGCCAGGTCTGTTAGGCCCACATATTTGGATGCTAAGGGTTAAGGTTCATGGCTGTTGGGTTTGTTGGTTAAGGAATACAGGGAGTCCTTGACCTACAACCATTAGTTTAGTGATGTTCAATGTTACAAGCAGCACTGAAAAAAGTGACTTATGAATGGTTTTCACACTTCTGACCCTTGCAGCATCTCCTACAGTCACGTGATCAAAAGTCAGCCACTTGGGCCGTACCCTATAATGGTTGTAGGGTCCCAGGGGTCATGTGATTACATTTTCTGACTTTCTGACCAGCAAAGTCAATGGGGAAGCCAGATTCACTTAACAAGCGTGTTTCAAACTTAACAACTGCAGTGATTCACTTAACAACTGTGGCAATAAAGTTAGTAAAATTGAGCAAAAATCCCTTAACAACTGTCTCAGCAACAGAAATGTTGGGCTCAATTGTGATCCTAGGTCAAGGAGTATCTGTAGCAACTTGTAAGGCCGTAGAAGGGTTATTCAGATTGCTGGTTGAATCTCAGTCAATCTGCCTATGAATTGCTATATGACAATATGACCCAGGAACAATTGGGCCAATGAGACAAGCATGCAAGTGTTTAATTGTGGAGCATACTGTGTTTAAAAAATGAGGTGGAATGGAACAAGCTGCATCCTGAGATAGTTACGCTTCCAGTCATGGAAGTTTTGCAAACTGTTTAGCTAGTTTACAATTAATCTTAACCATTTCTAAAGCATGCATTGCAGTTAAATAAATGTATTGGTGGAGCCTTGCTATTTTAATGTTTTATTTTTCCTTATAGTTCTTCCACAGGTAAGCCTGAAGATTGGCCACAGGACATGAAAGAGTATGTTCAGCGCTGCTTCACAGCTTGTGAGTCGGAGGAGGACAAAGACCGCACTGAGAAGCTGCTTAAGGAGGTCCTACAGGCCAGGCTGCAGGATGGCACTGCCTATACCATTGACTGGAGCAGGGAACCATTGCCTGGGTACGTAGCTTTGGGAGCAGAGGCTGAGACAGAGGGCATTTGATCTTTTTATTAGTGCATAAATTAAGCCAAATTGGCTTAGCGCTTTGTGTGTATTTCTCTCCTGATAGTATTATTTTAAGGCAAGAGGCAAAGAAGATAGTGATCAAATAGAGAGCGGTGAACATAGTCACTGACTGGAGATTTGAATAAAGGTAGTCCTCAACTTATGACCATAATTGAGCTCTGAATTATGGTCATAAGTTGTACCAGTCATTACGTGGGTCAAGATGTGACTGTGTCTATTTTATTATCTTTATTACAGCAAGTCCATTGTTCAAAATGGGCATTTTTTTGCCAGAAACAAACATTGGTTTTCAGCAAAAAACAAAACAAAACATGATAACATGTATTCATATGACTGCGGGACCCTGGAGATGGCAAAAAATGGGCAGATTGCTGGATGCCCAAAATGTGATCACGTGATCGCAAGAGCATCCTGATTGTCAGAACTTTGAATCTGGATCATAAGTAGCTCTGAGGAGGTCTGTCATAATTTCAGACATTCACTAAGTGACCAGTTATAAGTCAGTGTTTAAGAAGGGGAAAATGCTTAGAAGACCCAAGATTTCTGTTCTTTTTTTAAGGATATATTTTCCTTAAGAGGCAAATGAGGCTGGTAGACTTGATTGCATCTGGTGGAATTAACGTATCACATGTTGAGCTTTTTTAGCTGGTGTGCATGTTTTAGAGTTTAGAGTGCATATAATGGATGCTTTAGTTGCCCTGGTGAGTAGCTTGCTCATTCATAAAACCATTTCTTAAGATTCAGCAGATCTGTTATTCTTTCTGTAGCTTGGGCCGGGACAACTTGGCTGAAAGCCCCAAGAAAAAACAGCAGCGCTGGGAAGTGTCTTCCGTCCACTCGCCACGTGCCTCTATGCAGTCAAGTCTTGCTCAACAGCAGCAGAGGAGTGGTGGTAGCAATTCTCAGCCCCAGCGAGGGGGAGGTAGCGGAGGAGCTGGGACTGGTCGGACTCGTGGGAATGCTTTCCCCACCAAATTTGGAAACCGCAATGTTTTCATGAAGGAAAATAGCTCATCTTCAAGTGTTGATTCACGTTCTAGGTCAAGGTCGTCATCCCGATCTCCCAGTCGCCACTTCCGAAGAAGGTAAATAACGGAGGTCAAAAGAATAGAATATATTTATAGGGCAATCATCTTGGACCTTGCAGTTCCATTGGTTCTGTGTTGGAACTACCACTTCATTCCTTGCACGTGTGTGCACAGCTATGGAGATTATAACTGCACCTAATGAATGAAGGCAAATATATGTGTCCCAGAATAATTTGCAGGATCCAATCTGAGTTGGTCACCAGGATCACAGATGTAAGTCTTCCAAGCTTTCGGACTTGTGCTGGAGCTCATCCTTGGGGAACTTACTAAACCCCCTGGTCCTGGTGATTGACTCAGGTTAGATCCTGCAAGGCTTTACCTGTTTGTTGTGGCCATGCCTATTACGCTAGAGCTAGAATCTTGTGGGGGGTGGGGGTGGCGGTTAAAGAAAAAAGCTACAAACCAAGGCTACAGATAGTCCTCGACTTACGACCACAGTGGAGCCTAAAATTTATTACTAAGTGAGACATTAAATGGGTTTTGTGCCCTTTTACGACTTTTCTTGGCACATTTGTTAAGTGAATCATTGCAGTTAAATTAGGAACAGTTGTTAAGAAAATCTGGTTTCCCCATTGACTTTGCTTGCCAGAAAGTTGCAAAAGGAGATCTCATGACTCTGGGACAATGCAGCTGTCATAAATAGGAGTCAGTTGCCAAATGTCTGAATTTTGATCGTGTGACCATGGGGATGCTGCAACAGTCGTAAGTGTGAAAAGGTAACTTCAAACGGTCACTAAATGAACTATTGTTAAGTTGAGGACTATCTGTAATGGGAACTTATTACTTTATAGCACCAATAATACTGTTCATTTATTGAGGTTTTTTGGGTGGGCTGACTACACCGCCAGGCCTTGAGTTTAACATAACAGCCAAAGGTAATTCTTTTTTCATCTTTATACAGTGATTCAGATTCAGACAGCTCCTATTCTGGAAATGAGTGTCGCCTAGGTGGCCGCCGGAATGCTCAGAAAAACCGAGGGCGTGGAGGCCACATAGATAGAGGGCGGATGAGATCACAGCGAGGAAAAAGGCAAGTTGCATGGGAGAGGGCCCTTGGTGTGATTTGGAAATAGAACCTGTAAGAGTGATTGTAAGAAATTTTTAGTCTTTGGCCTACAGAGGAACGGAATCATGCAAGCAGCCATGCTGTATCCAGAACTGTTACACAGAAAATCCTCAACGCATGCCAGTCCTACTATGCAAGATCCTTTGGGAATTTGGATAATTCAAGTATGAGGCCCAGCCCAGATTTAAGATAGTTTTATTAAAGAGATTGTCCTACCGACACATGATTACTTGTATAGCAGATGTGGCTTTTGCTTGAGATATCATAGAATTTTTCAGAAGTTTCAGTTTTGGGCCTACATTCATACATACTGAGGAGCTGTGGTGGCTGAGTGGTAAGAATGCAGTATTGGAGGCTGACTCTGCCCACAGACAGAGTTCGATCCTGATTGGCACAAGGTTGCTTCAGCCTTTCATTCTTCAGAGGTTGGTAAAATGGGGACCCAGATTGTTGGGGGCAATATGCTGACTCTGTAAACCACTCTGCAAGGCACTGTGGAAAGGTACCATATTTAAGTCTATTGCTATACATGAAAATAAAATGTAGCCTTAAAAAGTCTTTTCTGATTTTGATTAGCTTAGCTGTCTTGGGATTTCTCCAGCTTCTCTATACATTTCTGGTCTCATTTTTTTAGGTTGCAGATAATAAATCATTTTGTTAGAGACCTCATAGGTTCTCCTTACCTTCTTGGCATCAGTTATAATTTTCAGTTTTCCAGTTCATTGTATTTCTTGACAGGGTTCCTTTGCTTATAGCTTTTTGACTCTAGCTCTGCTCATTCTTCTACATCCTATGGCATTTTCCCACATCCACTCATACTCTGAAGTGCTTATGTTGTATTAAATTGTAATTAGTGAACAGAGATATTACAGCAGTAATAATCATGAAGATCTATGATTACAGTAATTAGTATAAAAAAAAGTTCGCACAAGCACTCGTAAGTGTTTCATGGAAGATTTCGTAAGGGTCTTAGCAGCCCATCCAGTTCATCCCTCTATCCCTCTAGACATGACCAAGGTCCTCCTCCCAAGCGCAATCGGAAACGCAACACTATGGATTATGAAGACCCGGAAAAGGAGTTCAAGAAGGAACGGAGGGCAGCACGCTTCCAGCATGGAACTCATCCCAAAAAGCTGCGTCTGGAACCTCTTATCTTACAGATCAATGCTCTGGACACTGTGGGCTCTGATGGCCTTGACTGGAATGAGCTGAAGATTGTGGGCACCTGCCAAGATATCACAAAGCATTACCTGCGCCTCACCTGTGCTCCAGACCCCTCCACTGTCCGGCCTCTCTCAGTGAGTAACCACCAAGGGGAAAGCAAAAAAGAGCCTGCCTAGTATAGTCCTCGACTTACAACCACAGTTGATACCAAAATTTATGTTCCTAAGTGAGAAATTTGTTGAGTGAGTTTTGCCCCATTTTATGACTTGACTTGCCATATTTGTGAAATCATTGCAGTTGTTAAATTAACAACACCATTGTTAAGTGAATCTGGTCTTCTCCATGGACTTTGCTTGTCAGAAGGTCACAAAAGGGGATCACATGACCCCGGGACCCTACGACAGTCATTCATAAATATGAACCAATTGCCAAGTATCTGAATGTAAATCACATACCCATGAGGATGCAGCTATGGTCATAAGTGTGAAAAGTGGTCATCAGTTACCTTTTTCAGTACCATGGCAACTTTGGACATCACTAAACCAATTGTTGTAAGTCGAGGACTACATGTTTTTGCTTCTATTTTGTTTTCTGTTTCGATCTGTCCTTTCTTCCAGGGGTTCCTAATCCCCAGGCTGTGGCGCAGCACCAAGCCAGGGGCTGTTTGGAGCTAGGCCGCACAAGTGGCGGGTGAGTGTGCATGCACGCAGTTCCACTTGTGTGATCAGCAGGCAAGAGCACATGCGTGTGAAGTTCCATTTGTGGGAGCGGTGGGCCCAGGCCCCTGCCGCTTGCATAAATGGAGTTGTGCACATTCACTCACTGCTTGCGCAAAATCATCCCTTCTCTTCCCCTGCCACCACTGGTCCAGAAAGGGGGATTGCTTCCCACCTTGGACTAGCTGAATTGCAGACTGGCTTTTTTTTTATTAGTAGGCAGGAAATGAAAAACTGGGTGTGTGCTTTGGGGGTGGGGTTCGGGTGGAGAACTGTTTAATATAAATTCTGTTAGTCATGTTGAATATTCCTTGGACAGAAAGTGCAGGCCAATCCAGGAAGTCAATTATGCCATCCTGCAATCTTCGCAGTAGTAATCATTCCTCCATCAACAGTTCCTGTCTGTTTGTACAAAATATTTTGTTTGTCCTTTTTTTGAAGGCTCTGTTTCCTGGACTATGTCCAGTTTTATTCCAGAACTGGTTCAGAAGTTGTTTAATGTTTGTCAGATATCTTTAAACTGCTTTCCTCTTTTTTCCCCAGGTACTTAAAAAATCTTTATCTGCAGTAAAATCCCACTGGAAAGAAAAGCAAGATTATGCTTATGCTTGCGAGCAGATGAAATCAATCCGCCAGGACCTTACAGTAAGCCAATTCAGGCCTTGGTGGGGGGCAGAAAGTCATGGCTCAATTCATAATTTGTATACTAAGCTATATTTTTAACCATGATTAGATTTAACCATGTTAAGTCACATGTGGCCACTTCATGCTGATACTTAGACTAAAATATACCTTAATATATTTGCTAGTTGTCATTTTGTAGGTGGAGAAGTTAGAAGAACTTCAGTTACTTTAGAATAAGAATTTGGGTTTTTAAGTATGTTAGACTGATCCCTGGTTCTTTACCTGGTAGCTAGTTTAGTTAAATGTAGCCCATTGTCAATAGATGATCATCAATATGACCTTAGTGGGGCAGTAACTTAAAACTTACTCTGTTCACCTATATTCCATTGCCAGTTGTTGCCTTCTGTTGCAAAGGGTTAAAAACAAGTAGATTTTAGAAATAGGAATTGGAATCTCCCCTGGGAATAAAAGATATTCACAGTCCACCCTTAATGTACACCTGTTTTGGGACCATTGAAGGGATTTCAGATAATCCTCAAGTTACAATTGTGATGGAACCCTGCCCATTAGAGTCCTATGTCGTGATGGTTGTAAAGTGGGTCACCCATGTGATAGGCTCAATTTTATAATTCATAGTGGTAGTCATTAAGTGAATCTCTATAGTGGTAGGCATTAAGTGAATGTCTATTCCAACCCCTTTCTTCTGCTGTATATAGAAATTTCAATTCACCCAAGCTAATATATGAATTATTGGCAATCTCTCCCTTGGCTCTGTCTAGGTTCAAGGAATCCGTGCAGAATTCACTGTGGAAGTATATGAAACTCATGCCAGAATAGCTCTGGAGAAGGTAAGACTCAGTATAATCTACTAATAAGTTAATGCTCCGTGGATCCAGGTTTAACTCCATTTTTATCAATCGCTATCTTTCCCCTATTTGGCTTCTTCTTAACATAAATATTAGATATCTGTGCACTTTGAAAGAAAGAATGTAGTGGCAATCAAAATGTTATCATTTGAACCATTTTGAAATTGAAATAACCTGTTTTGAGTTTGAAATGATTTAACTCCACTAATAGTGGATAAATGTATTGAAACAGTCATCTTATAGCATGTGATACTCCCACAAAGTGTAAATCTGATTTAGGAGAAGTCATTTCCCTCTTTATTTCTTAGTTGTAGAAGGAAATTATCGGGGGGGGGGGGGAAATAGGCTTTTAATTTTGAAAATAGGCTTTTAATTTTCTGCATAGATTCCAAAACAGAAAAATGACTAGAGAGATGACTTGGAAGTCCTATTCAAGAACTTTATCTTCCTACCTTTCCTTTTTTTTAACCATGTACACCTTCCTACCCCCAAAATATTTGGGCAGTTTATGTTCTTTAAGGATTGTAAAAAACAATTCATTTTATTTTATGATGTATGTGTTCCTCTTGGATCAAGCCAGTATACGTATAGTGTAATATAGTGTAAGATAAACTTGGCATAAAGATTGCAGCCCCTTCTATATTTGGCAGAGCATAAAATGTACATTTGTCTTTTTATGTTTTACTCATAACTACATGGCAATACAAGAGCATGTATTTGTCAGGCTCAGATTTTGATTGTTGATTATGTACAGATAATCCTTGACTTACAACCACAATTGAGCCCAAAATTTCTCTTGCTAGGTGAGACATTTAAGTGAATTTTGCCCCATTTTATGACTTTTTTGCCACAGTTATTAAGTAATTCATTACAATTGTTAAGTTAGTGATACAGTTCTTAAGTGAATCTGACTTCCTCGTGTCAGAAAGTCACAAAATGTGATCACATGATCCCAGGTCACTGCAACTGTCACAAATATGAGTCAGTTGTCAAGCCTCTGAATTTTTTATCATGCGAGTATGAGAATGCCACAACAATTGTAACTGTAAAAAAATGGCTGTGTCATTTTTTGTAGTGCCATTGTAACTTTGAATGGTCATTAACTGAACTGTTGTAAGTTGAGGACTACCTGTACCATCAGCTCTTAGTTGACCACAGAGATAGATTTTCTCCTTTTGTGATCCATTCCCAACCTGGTCCTTCAGTTCCTGCACTGGTGTATTTATCACTGCTATCTGTAAGGTCTTGCCTCTCCTAATCCCCTCAAAAAAGCAGAACTCTTGAAACAAGGAGCATTTCAAAAGGATTTTTATTGAGAGATAGTAATAGCAAGGAGACTAAAGGTAAAGGTCCCCCTCGCACATATGTGCTAGTCGTTTCCGGCTCTAGGGGGCGGTGCTCATCTCTGTTTCAAAGCTGAAGAGCCAGCACTGTCCGAAGACATCTCTTTGGTCATGTGGCTGGTGTGACTAAATGCCAAAGGCTCACGGAACACTGTTAACCTTTCCCACCAAAATGGTCCCTATTTTTCTACTTGCATTTTTACATGCTTTCAAACTGCTAGGTTGGCAGAAGCTGGGACAAGTAACATGAGCTAGGGATTCGAACCACCGAACTGCCAACCTTTCTGATTGACAAGCTCAGCATCTTAGCCACTGAGCCACCCCATCCCTTGAGCAAGGAGACTAGGGAGGATCTAAAATTCCCACTGGGAAACATTAGGTTAAAAGTTGTAGAAACACCCCCCTCTGTCCAGTTCCAGACGAGCCAATCCACAGATGTGAAGTTGTTGTGAGAACTTCGAGCTGAGAAGACAATAAATGGTTCTCAGATAAGTGGTTCTCAGGCATCCGGTACTCCTCTCTCTGGATCCGAGACAAAATAGATGGCGCCAGGCTCATTCCTCTTCTCCCCCTCCCTTTCTCAGGAAGGTACATCAAAGTAAAGACCAGAACTGGGAAAGATCATAAAATTTCACTGGAGGGGGGAAGCGCTCCCACCAGGATGGCAGCATTCTGGTAGGGATCTATGTGCACCTGACGCTATCATTTGAGTCCTGGCTGCTGATCCTCCTCCTTTTTCTTGATACCTTTCCTAGTTTTAACAGACTTTTCCAAAAAGCTCGGACTTGTTCAGCTTGCTGTCGTACTCTAGCAAAGGTTCTGATATGTGAAACCTTAAATATTTTCCATAATGATAGTTTATCTTTTCCAGGGTGATCATGAGGAGTTCAACCAGTGCCAGACACAGTTGAAGTCTCTTTACGCAGAGAATCTTCCAGGAAATGTTGGAGAATTCACTGCTTACCGTATTCTTTATTACATTTTTACCAAGAACTCTGGAGGTGCGTGTGGGGATGTTGGGAGGGAGACTTTTGAGGCTAGTCTTTGAATTTACTTCAACATTTGAGAATCCTTATGTTGTGTAGAATTTCTGACAAACAGTCTAAATAAGCCTTTTGGCCATGTTGTGATCTTTGCCTGTTTAACCCAAGCGATGTAGTTCCCAGACTCTATATCTCTTCCTCAAAACATTTTTTCCAATAATAGCTAATGTCAGTCATTTTAGGAGACTTAAAATTCTAGAGAAGCTTTTGGGGAAGATAATTTTAAATACTAAAGTGGATTTAATAGAGCAGATCAAACCCAATCAGGTGTAAGTCTTAAAGCAACAAAGAATGAATATTTTAACCTGAGTCAGTTCATGGTGAAAGTACTGGTCATCCTTGAGTAACAGCCCCAATTGAAATTGGAAAATTATTTGTTAAGCCAGATATCACATGATCTCAATTTGCAAACTTCCCTGCTGGCTTCTCCATTTATTTTTCTTAATGGAAGCTGGCTGGTAAGATTGCAAATGATGATCATGTGACCCTGGAACTGCAACTGTTACAAAGATAGCCAGTTGGAAATTTGCTTTTTTCCAGTAGTGTCGTAATGTTGAATAATTGCTAAATGAGTGGTCATACGTTGGAGAATGCCTGTAAGTGAGAAACAGGTTAATTTGTGAAATTTTGGGGGTGACTTGCCTTTCTCTCTCCTGCAGATATCACAACTGAGCTGGCCTACCTGACAAAGGAGTTGAAAACGGACCCTTGTGTGGCACATGCCCTTGCTTTGCGAGCTGCCTGGGCCCTCTCCAATTACCACCGTTTCTTCTGCCTGTATCGCCAGGCCCCTTGCATGTCCGGCTACCTCATTGACAAGTTTGCTGAACGAGAGAGGAAAACGGCCCTCAAAGCCATGATCAAAACGTATGTGGAGCTGAACCAGTCCTCAGGTTTAAATGGGGGGGGGGGGGAATGCCTCACACCTGCACACTTCCCTCCCATTCCACCTTTGTTGCAATGTCTAGCAAAGGGGCAGATTAGTGTCCAGTAGTAAGAAGTGGGTCAAATGGGGTACTCTTTTCAGCCACTTCAAGGAAGGTGTCTGCGCCCTGGGCAGGTAAGTACAGTGATTGCAGTCTAGTTAGGCAAGCATTCCAGATGTTTAATTATAAACTGGCTTGGCTGTCCTTCATGACCAGGTTGCTAGAACTTTGTTGATTCGCCTGGATAGAAAACAAATTCTTTTGCAGAAATATTTGACTCTGAAATGTGAATCTAGAAGTCATGTTCGTTTGAAAAATGGTTGTAGTTTTATTTGGGTACCTGACGGTTAAGTAGTTTAGGGGCTGAGCGAGAAACTGGGAGATTGTGGGTTCTAATCCTCCTTTAAGCACGGCAGGTGATTGGAAAGTCTCTCAAGTTTCCTCGCAGGATTATGCTTATGGGTAAAATAGGAGGCGGGAGCATTGCATACGCTGGCTTGAGTTTCAGAGATAAAGGTGAGATATAAATTAAGTAGTAAAATAAGCCATTAGACAAAGCAAAGCTAAACTGAAAATACGTGGTTGTGGGGAGAATCAGAGTAGACCTCAGATTGCCTTTGTGGCTTATGCTTTGTTCTTTCATTTTATGCTTTGAATGTTCATCTTGGTTCTCTCACAGTCTTAAGTTAAGAGCCAGTCTCTCCATTTCTGGCCTTTTCCATTCCCACATTATGGACAGATAAAATAGGGAGACAGAGACGCAAGGTGCTGTACTGATGCTTGGCCCTGCCGTAGAGATGGTCCAGCCCGCAACCTCCCCCGGTGGTTGGATCAAGGTAGCTTTGGTGCAGAAAGGAACTGTAGCCTAGGAGCAAGAAATCGCCAAGACATAGGAGCAAAATGTTTGGTGAATGATAAAATCTGTTATTTTGTATGCTTGTCTCTGGTAGTGAATAGCTAGTGACCCAGGGAGGCAGGAGGAATTGAGTGTGCTCTAAATAATAATTATAAGTGTTAGTTACTCACTTAGTATTCTTCTACACCCACTTTCCTGCTTCTTATTATTATTATTTTTTTAAATAGTCTTGGTCACCAAGAATGCCTTAGAAAATTATTCTGGTGCAGAGTATTTCTCTATTATGTGAGGCACAACTTTTATTTATTTTTTATAATGCTATCCCTATTTGTTGTGAAGAGACATCATTTCCCTTTTTTGAGCCCAAGTCTCCTGCTCTCCATAATGAGCGAGAGTCATGACTAACTCTTTGCAACCCTTTTTTTTTTTGGTTTGTTTGGCTAATCAGTCTTTTTTTTTTTTTTAAAGAGCACATCGCACTGATATGTTATTCTGGCAGCATGATGAGCAAACACACCGAGAAAATAAATCTTACCAAAATCTTTTTTGAAATGATCTCTACTAGAGTTTGCATGAGAAATATAACAGCTTCCATTCTCAAGCATCCCAGTCTGTTCATCTTGAGTCGTTCTAAGGAGTACTTTTTCTTTCTCCTCCCCTTCCTTTGATCCATGTTTCAGAACCATTCCATTAAAACGTAGAAGGCAGTTTAAACTCAACACCTGTCATTTTTGTGATAGTGGCAGTGGTGATGGTGGCGATACTCAAAGCCTCTGGGTAGTGCCATCTCTCCCCTTTCCAATATAAGGAAACCCCTGAACTCTACCAGAAGTCTGTCCGGTCCAGCACTTTCCCCTCAGTAACCAACCAATATCTGTAGCAAGTCCACAAGCAGCATATATTATATGCAGGTCCATCCCTCAATAAGTATGTCTTTGCTGCTGACATTCCGAGGTCAGTTGAAATACAGGAATGAAAAACTTGAAAGACAGGTTGACTTTGTTTCCACCTATTGCCAGGTTAACTAAAGGTAAAGAGCCACACATCAGCAGGATGTGCTGCTTGTCATAGTTTCTCATATGCTGCCCTTTCCCATTCACCAGTGTCTTTTTTTATCTCCCTCAGTTTCCGCCCGGTGCTTCCGGTCTCCTACGTTGTGTCAGAGCTGGCCTTCGAGAGCGAGGAGGAGTGCCAAGCTTTCCTTGCAGCTCTGTCCCTTGTGTACACTAGTCCCGACGCCACCAAGATTGACTGCAAGCAGAGCTTGGCGGTCCTGGCCAATTTCTGAAAGCAGAAAAAAAAAAAAGCCCACTGCCCTCTTCTAGCCTGTTTAACATGTACATATATAGAGAGATATATATGTCTGTGTTTGTGTGTGTATATATGTATATAAAATCAAATTAACAGTTGGCTACTGTGGGCAAGCTGGGACTTGCTCTGCCACTTCACCCGCTGTCCACAACGCACTTGGATAGAAGAGGGTAAGATCCACGGACATCAGATGGCATCTGAGATCACCGGAAGCAGAAGAGCAGAGAGTTCGGTCTAAGGAGTCTTGGGGGTTTGCCAGCAACAGGGAAAAGAGATTTCAGGGAAGAATAGTTTTGCACCATTTACAATCATCTGTTCCTCCCCCCGCCCCCTTCCTCTCATGTCAAGATCCATGAGTTGCTAGAGCCCCTGTCTCTCCCCGTAGTCTGAAGTTGCCAGGATAAAAAGTTGGAAATCTGTGGATTAATTATGGGAAATGATGGAAATTGCCACCTTGTGTGTTACCATTTCTTCATTGTCGTAAGGATTCAGGAAGCTAGAAGATCTCTCCCTGAGCCACAGAGCAAACCTTCTTAATTTATTTTTAATTATTATTATTATTATTATTATTTTTTGGTAAAAGTCTCACCAGGCGCTGTTTTATTCCACTTGACAGATCTGAAAAAGGCACCAGTACATAAGCGCATATGGCTAGATGTGAATATATGTGAAATATGGTTTTGTACAGAAGCTACAAGTTGTAAATAATACTAGGCAAATTCCTTGTTTCTTAAGAAAAAAAACCAACCCATGTTTTTCTACTTTTATAATGATGAATTTAACAGATGGTTTCCTCTGAAGATGAAAAGTTCAGGTTTTGCGTGCGCATTTTGTGTTCTTTATTATGCTCCTCAAAAACTAACACTGTCTCAGTTTTTTCCTCTTCCGAGCTATGGCCTGGCTATGAAAAAGCTTGAGAGATGATGCCACCTCTCCAGTCGAACACAAAAACAGCCCGAGGGGGAAAGAGCAAAGCAAAATTTGTCTTCACATATTTCCTACCAGTTCAAAGACTTTTTTCCTACTCAAAGGAGAAATGTGAGAGACTTCTTTGTTACAAAACCCCGCAAGGATGTGGCCACGACAAACAAAGCAAATCCAGAGAAGGCACGGTGCGCAGCTGTGAAATCAGACCAACAAACAAGATGATCTTCACAGTCTCCTCTTCTGTTGTGTTCTGGAGTTGTCATGCTAAGTTTTTTTAATTTGTTTTTTTCTCCCTCTGTCCTCAGTTCTTTACAGGTAAACTTGAAAATGCTCCACCCATTTTCATTTTTCTCTTGTCACATTGTTTCAGTTTTGTTTTTCAAGTTTTGAAAGATTGTCCAATAATTTTTTCTGTTTTCTTTCTCTCACTCTCTCCCCTACTCTTAGTCTCTTTAGCTTCTCATAATCACCTTTCTTCCCCTCTGTTCTCCTTTGCTCTAACACCTTTTTCTTTTTGTTTTTGAACATGTGTAATTTTGGGATATTTTGGCTTGGGCTGAATTTTTCAAAGGTTCCTTTTTCCTTTTCAGAAACCTGAATTTTCTTCCATTTGATTAAAGTCAGTTTATTAAAACAGCATCATCTGCTTCAGTGTGGTGCTGTTCAAAGTCTAGCAGGGGTCAGAGGCAGCAGTGAATCTAATATTCTATTGTCTATTTCTGCTTAAACAGGTGATTCTTGACTTACACCTGGTTGGCTAGCAACCAGTCATGGTTGTGATAAACCTACCTGGGAGCTTCCTAAGGCCAGATTAGAAATTTCAATTCCCCTCAAGGTCACATGGCTAAACTTTGGGTGCTCAGCAGCTGGACCCACATTGATAGTTTGCAGTATTCCAGTTTACGTCTTTAACAAAAAACAGCATCTGCTTCCAGTTTTTGACAAAACCATCGGTTCATTTAAAAACTGCTGCAAAAAAGATAGTAAAATCAAGTTGGTCAGGTGACCCAGCGGTCCCCAATCTTTCCAGCTCTACAGACTGGCAACGTGGGGAGAACAGGATGGTCTCGTATATGCGTGCACCACTTATGCAAATGTAGTACTGGGCCACGGATCAGGTATTGGGGACTCCTTTTGTGACCAACCCGTTTCACAATCATCACAACTTGCAACTGTGATGGACAGAGACCCCATTACCATCATAAATGAAGGACTACCTGAATTACAAGTTTTGTCTTTCCGTAGTTTTGCACATTTCAGCTACTGGCAATGGGGCAGGGGGATAAAGGTGTGAACATATTTGTGTCACTGGTTTGCATTCTTGTCTGTGGCTGTCTTATGGGAGATGAATGTTTCCAGCAGACGAATTTCATGTAGAACAGTTCAGAGATTTACGACTTACTCATGCTGCTGGAAGGGATAAGTCAAGGATCTTAGTGCAGTGTTTCTGTAGCTGTTTCAAGTATAAAGAGACAAGCTAGTTCAATTGGATTGTTAGTTTTTGTTAAAGCTAAATCCCTTTAGTACTTTAGTATAAATAATGTTATTAAACTTATTGGAGAAGATTGATGAGCTAATGGTTCTTTAATACTGGTTTGGTTTCAGAATATCATAGAACAATTGACAAGGTTACTATAGTTAGCTACATCTTCTAGTCTGGAGCAGTCTTAACTAACGTAAGCAGGTATATAACAAGTGCTCAGATGGGGTAATTATTTTCAAAGTATATGTGAGATCTGCAAGAGGGAATCAAAAGGCCTTGGGAATGGACAACCTTGACCTCTGATTGTTCGGCTTGGAGGCTAAAGATGCAGCATGGCCGTCTCCAATTCAAAGAGAGATTCGGCAGGCTGAGGCAAAGAGCCAGTCTAGGAACCAGCGAAATCTGCGGGCTGGACAGGGGACTGTATCTGTCCTCAGTGTGGAAGGGATTACCATTCTCAAATTGGCCTTTTTAGCCACACTAGATCCTGTTTTAGGACCTCTTTTCAGAGCCCGATACCATGGTCTTGAGATTGAAGGATGCCAATATATATAAAATATAATATGTGAGAGGCAGGTAACCTGTGGGTCGTAAGTGGCTGCCCAGCATCTTGTCTGGTCCCCCAGAGGAAGTACGGCTGGAACATAATGCAATATTCTTAGCTGAGGATCTTGGCACATTTGAGAATCTCTTGTTGTCATTTTTAAATATCAATAAAAAATTTCCTTTTTTTCTCCAGAGATTAAGGGCTCCTCATTACTTTTTCTGGCGATGGCAGCACCAAATGAGCTGCTAAGCGGCATGAAGCTAAAGACTGAGAAAGCTTACTATCAGTTAAGAGAATTATGTCTTAATTTTTTAATCAACAGGGCAAACTAAAGTCTTGTCTGAGATAGAAGTCTTGGAAACACCCAAATTCGAAGGTGGATGTATGTTGCATGCCCAAACATTAATAAATAAATACACACACACACACACACACACACACACACACACACACACACACACACACCAAGAGATACGTGTCTTGATTGAAAACTAAAGTACAGTTCAAAGGCCTTTATTACAACTGGGGTCATTTTTTTTTTAACCATTGAAAATTACACTTAATTTGGTTATACTAAACAAAGCAAAAGTACCCTTTCTCTCAACCGTAGACTATTGGGACTGGATCAGAAACACTAAACCAGATAAGAAAAGGCTACACCTTAGCTTTCAGTGCCCCTTAGAAAACAAAACAAAACTTAAGAGAGCACAAGACAGCTAGTTACTTTATATTGCTCTACATTCTCCATCTTTGCAACCTCAAAGGGCTTTGGTTTAATACAGATAGAATTCCAGTATTTCAGCCTTTTGCAGCACCTTTTAAAGCATTCATGCATCAAGGCCTTTCTTTCAGAGTTGGTTAGCATGTTGGATTTAATCGTCAGAAGCAGCCTTGGACCATACAAGTATGACTGTTTCATTCAGGCCTTTGCAACACCTTAAAGCAGAATGTCCTTTCGTAGGATCATCTGTGGGCATCAATTATACAATTCCACAAAAAAGATGTAGCCTCTTTTTCCTTCATTTCTCTTATCAATTCAAAGGAGTCTCTAATAATGCAACATACCTATCTATCTAAAAAGTATCTGAAAAGGGATTGTAAAAATGTAGTGCTTTTATTGTGCATTATTAATCTGTTTAAATCAAGCAAGGGAAAAAACGTAAGTGTTATTGCAGTGTTCCTGTTCTTGTTCTCCCTGCCCCATTTTGATTAACTTTTCCATTAGAGTTTAGTTAAAGTGCTCCAAACAGATGCTGCTGGGAAGTTCTGGAAGTTGAAGTCCACAAAGTTTTCAAGTTGCCCAGCCCTGCCCACTGTTAGAATAGACGTTCATTTGGTAGGTATCTCCCACTAAGTCCCATTTCCTCCATATAAATCCAATTTCAGTATGCTGACATACACATTATCGGTTCTTTTGCCTTTTCCTACCTCATACAAACCAACGGACTCTACTGCCTGGACTCCTAAATCCTCCATCGTAGGAGCCCAAGCCAAGCCTGATGGGAGCCATGGCATTCCCTTCCTAGGAGGAATTTTCACGATGGTCAAATGGAACTTCCCTTTGGAAGGAGGGCAAATCACAGTCAAGCCCTTTTTAGTGAAGCCATTTTCCAGATTTTGAGCCAGGGCTCCCAGTTGGGGTACAGGGTCTGGTGCCAAGTACAAAACCCGTGAATTAAAAGTTTCCACATTACGGAAGGAGAGAAGCAAGACTGGAGGCAGCAGTCGCTGAAAACCAGCCTGAAGTTCTTCCAGAGCCATCATCGCTTTGTGGATTTCTTCAGGGGTATCCAAATGCAACAGGCAAAGTGTAATATGCAGTGTAGCTCTGGGCACACAGAAGGGAGCGTAATCTGAGCTGACAGCACACACAGCCTCCTGGAAAAGTTTCACCACTTCCCGGATTTCTGGGCTGGTGATTGGGATAGCTATGAAATGGGTGGGGCGCTCCTTCGGATAGGTGAAGCTCCTCCCTCCCCTCTTTTCCAAATCCAGGTTTTCTCTCTCTACCATAACTGGTTCATTTTCTATTCCGATAGCACAAGCATGTTTGAATTCTTCACACTTAACAGAGCTGATTGTCTCTCTTCCCTTTTCTTTGCTGGCTACATTTCCTTCTTGGTTGTTGGACAGGTCTTCAGCCAACTCCAAATTATCCCCTGCTTCACCCAAAGCCATCACTAACTTCTCTCCACCACTTGTCCCATTCAACTCTTTCTCTTTGGCTGAATCCCTATCTAACTGTTCTTCGACTTGGGGGCTATTTGGAAAATTCAATAGTTCCTTCTTAGCTTGGGTGTCTTCTTCCTTCATCACTTCTAAGATGGTTTTCCCACTTCCTGTGGACCCAAAAACGTCATCGGTGCGACTGACTTTGTCCCAAACCACACGGTCTCTGTATTTAAAATACTGGATCCTATGTTTAGGGATAGCTAGTACACCAGGACCAACTGACGCTAGATCCTCCCACGAGAAAGAAGTAAAAGATTCCTCCAAGATGCCCAAGAACCGGTCAAGGTAGCCAATAGAAAATTGTTCAGCAGGTACCTGTGTATCCCAGAGGAGCCGGGAAATGACATCCTCAGCTGTCTTCATGGCAGGTTTCTTCCCTTCTGTGAGCGGCAAGGAAGGAACATGAACAGGTCCACAATCTTTTAAATGGTGAACCTCACCAACATCACCAGGATGATAGTTTTGGCAGCGGGCACCAAAATGGCAGCGTCCCTCCAAGAAAAAACGACAGGGAGGGTTGATATTGGAAGATGACTCTTCAGTCAAGGATGAGTCTGGATCTTCTGATGGTTCCAGAAGACTTTCAGAAGGGTGGTCAGTGAAGTCCTTTCCAGAGGAGACAACTAATTCATCCATCGCTGTATGGAAGAAAGAATTAAAATCAGAAGAACAAAGGTGGATCACGTGCAGATTCACTTGCTGTCCCAGGGACAGTTCATAGCAGAAAAACAGTTATGGGATGAGTGGGATTGTTGAGCTGAGCAACTCACGTTAAGGGCAAACGTAATGGCTCTAGGCAGTGTGATGATGAATCATGAACCAGGAAGTTGGTCAAAAAAAAAATTCCAAGTTCAGGTGTGTGCCAAACTTTTCCCATGGAGACACTTAACAGAATATGCTACAGTCATGGACATCAATGAATTATTCTGCCCTGTTAATCTCTCAGATTGAAGCCTCCCAACATATTAATTCAAGGCACTCTTCTTTTTTTAACAATGTTGGTATTTCAGAAATTTGGAAACTGAGGCATTAACCTCCGTTGCTAATTGTAATCTGTACAGTATGTCCATACCGCACAGCTTTTCAACCACCTTGATTAAATTCAATCCTTTTATTATTATTATTATTGTGGGCATACATAAAGATACCACAAAGTAGTTTAACAGTCACTGTTTTCCCTTTAGCCCAATATTTTTTCAACCTCAGCATGTGCAGCCTTCAAACTCCCAGAACTGAAATCAGTACATTTTAAAGTAGTTAAAGTGATAAACAAAATATGGAACATCAGAGTTGAGGTGACAGAACAAATTCCTAAACCAAAATTAATTTTGATTAAAGTAACCCATCTACCATTCCTGTACTTCAGTTCATTTGCCATTTTTTATGTTTTATTGCAATTTCTTTTGATTCTTATGAACCATCCAGGGTCAGGCAGCATCCTATTATTATTATTATTATTATTATTATTATTATTATTATTATTATTATTATTATTATTATTATCATTATTATTATTATTATTATTATTATATCTTTGGTGAGATTCATAGCCTTTAGGGCTGGTTGGTAGCTCAACAGCTCAAGTCCTAACCAAGGACCTAGGAACTATTAAGGTAGGGCCAAGTATTATTAACATTATCATTATTATTATTATTATTATTATCTTTTATTCATTAAACATGAAACTCAGTCAACTGAACATTTAAAAATGTATTACAAATATTGACTGGCACTGATGATTGATATGGATTGCTGCCAGCATTATTATTATTATTATTATTATTATTATTATTATTATTATTATTAT
>NW_020769361.1:3295704-3348083 GCF_900518735.1 Pseudonaja textilis
TTATTATTATTATTATTATTATTATTATTATTATTATTATTATTATTGGAAACTGAAGGCATGAGCTCACTTTTTAAATCACTTTGCCAGTTCTGCTCTACTCATGGGTCCCCATTCCCCTCACAAAGTATCGCTGCTGTTACTATTTTACCTATAATGTCCATCACACACCCTGAAATTTTCCTATACGCTCAGTAACGGGAGCTTGGGGCGTATCCTTTTTATTCCCCCCCCCCCCCCCGTCTCTTTTATCAGCTGATGTTTCTTCCTCGCTCGCTCTCTTTCTCCCTCATCCACACATGCGCGTGTGAATGCCGATAGGGCTCGGGCTTTTTAAAATCAAGAGCAGCAGGGTGGGGGCGGGCGGGGGCGGAGAGGGGAAAACAGAAGGTGGATCGAGTTAGGGGAGAAATCTCCTACCTTTCCTCGATCACCCCCCCACCCGTTTCCGGGTCTGAATTTCGGCGAAACTCGAAACCCGATGCCCGCAGTGACCGCTCCCCGCCGCCGCCTCTGATTTCCTTGTCCCGTTTATGGGTAGGTGGAAAACAAGGAAGGGACTCGCAAACAAACTGAAAAGCATTGTGGGGATATTCACACAGGTTGGGCCCGTTTTCATTGCCAAAGCCAGCAGAGGGCAATGCTTCACCAACTTTACGCAGCCCTTATATTTGCGATCGATTGCTACATTGGGCCCGCTTCCCAAAGCAAATGGAGAAAGGGTTAGGGACCTTTTAGGCAGATATACATACGTGCCTTCTGCCCTGAGAGCGATTTGGTTATTATTTATTTGGTTTTTTTTTTAATCTCGCCTTCATTGCTTTATAAGTAACTCAAGGTGGCAAGCATACTTCATTCTCCTTCTGTTTTCCCCACAACAACTCTTTGCCCAAAGTCACCTGGCTGGTTTTCATGTTTAAGGTGGGACTAGAACTCACTGTCATTGATTGACTGACTGAGATTGATTGATTTGACTGATTGATTCATTCATTCATTCTAGTATGCGCCATCAAATCACTGTCAACTCTTACATAGATTCCCTGTCGCTAACCTGTTCTTTCAAGTCTCTCACAAGGGTGCACCCATAACGGACTTCCAACACTTTGTTGCTGGGTGTCTTCTTCTCCTCTTCCCTCACCTTTCCCAGCCTCTTTTCCCAGAGAGCTGAATCTTTGCATAATATATTCAAAACAGGATGATCATCTGGGACTCCGAGTGAAAATTCTGGGTTGATTGATTGTATAATCTGATTGTTTTCTTAGCTGTCCTTGTTATTCTCAGGAGTCTTCTCCAACACCAAAGTTCAAAAGCATCAATGCTCTTCCTATCCTGCTAAAAAACCGCACCAGCTCTTTTCTCCTTCCCTACCAAATTTTTGATCTGGGCATTATAATAGTTGCCTTATAATAGTTGCAAAAATAGGCTGTTGGCTGCCCGTTGGGCTCTGCTAAAATAATTACCCAGAACTTCTCACTCAGGCTGAATTTGAGTTGGGATCTAATCTTATCCCAAAGGACATGACGACAATTTTAAAAAGAAAACTTCCTCAAATGATAGGCTTACGTGGCCTTTCTTCACCACTGAGTCATTTCTCACACTTTGCCCATTAAGGAGAAAGGTTTGAGAAACAGGAATGGAGTTCCCAGACTGTTGTAGGACTCGGCTCCACCTTCTTTCAAAGAAATCCATGTAGTGTAGGTAGTCCTTGACGTACAACAGTTCATTTAGGGACCGTTCAAAGTTACAACGGCACTGAATAAAGTGACTTATGATCATGTTTCACAGTTACAACCTTTGCAGCATCCCCATGGTCACATGATCAAAATTCAGACACTTGGCAGCTGGTTCATATTTATGATGATCCCAGGGTCACGTGATCTCTGTTTGCGACCTTCTGACAAGGCAAGTCAATGGGGAAGCCAGATTCACTTAACAACTGATTTACTGACCTAACAGCTTTAGTGATTCACTTGACAATTGTGGCAAGAAATGTGGTAAAATAGGATAAAACTCACTTAATAAATGTCTCACTTAATAACATAAATTTTGGACTCAGTTTTGATCATAAGTCGAGTGTGTGTAAGTGTGATGCACAGAAAAAACAGACAGGGCTTTGATGCACCATTGTAGCTTTTTTTGACCTTATTTTGTGGACACCCCTGTATCACCATTTTCCATGAGTTTCCCAAAAGTCAAATCTAAATAAAAATATTCCCCAATTAATTCTCTTCCTCTTTTTGTTTCATACAAAGGATTTATTCTTTTCACATAGTGGTTTGAGGCTAGGAAAGGAAGTATGATCAGAAAGAAATGAGGAGAACCGAAATAAACTGGACACATAAGATAAAATAACAATTTTGATTAGAGTTTACGGATCACAAACATAAAAGACTAATACAAACAAAGATAGATATGAAACGTAAACAAGAGGAAAAGAAAAATGTGAAGAGATAGAGTAAAAGAAAATAAAAAGTAAGAAACAAAAATACATAAATGATGACACCCCATTTCCTCTGGGCAATAAACAACTTCAGTAATTTAACACTTTCTCTAATATTTCAATTTTAAAAACACACCTGCTTTCCATATCTCATCCCTTATCAACAATCACATTATAGCAATAGCACTTAGACTTATATACCACTCCATGGTACTTTACAGCACTCTCTGAGCAGTTTACAAATATCAGCATATTGCCCCCAACAATCTGGGTCCTCATTTTACCGACCATGGAAGGATGGCAGCTTCAATCTTGAGCCAGTCAGGATTGAAGTTCTGGCTATGGGCAGAGTTACCTTGCAATACTGCATTCAAACCACTACACCATTATTATTCTTTTATAATAAAAATTCATCATTTTGAGGGAAGGCGGGGCTGGCGTCACGGTATGACGTGTGATCTTGAAGGTTCAAGATCGCCGTCAATATCTTTGCCACTGGACGGTCCTTTTGGACCTAAACTGTCTCGTAGAGTTGGTGATAGAGAAGGGCACATCCTGCTGATCCCAGGGACACTGCAAAGTCCCTGGTTGATCCAGGAGAAGCCCTTTTTTCCGGCGGCAGAGAAGCAGCCATTGAAGTTGCTAAAGCTGGGACAGCTCCGAACAGAAGAAGAAAGTGGAAAGAGAAAGTGTTTGGTGAGATGACTTTTAAATACTTCTATTTGAGAGAACACGTTGAGAGGAAAAAAGAAAAAGTTTAAATTGAAGACAGAAGAGAGTAAACAGCGAGATTAAGCCTGAAGTCAAAACTAGTGTTATTTATTTTTTTTATAGCTGGACTTTTTACAAACACCTTTTAACTTTAAAACTGGACTGTTTTTGTTTTTTTTTGCTTTAATAATTACTTAACAATCCTTTTAAGTGAAAGATATTTTCTTTCTTCTTCTTTTAAGTGCTTAACTGTATAGTTTTCAATTAATGTTTACTTGTTAAAATACTTCTAACCTTTTTTTCTTTTTGTTTTGGATGGAAGTGGGGAAGTGAAAGTAAAGGATAATAAGCAACACTGCCATCTAGAAGCTGGGAAACACTATTTTCTTTCTCTCCTTTTTGAGGATAACTTTGAGAATAATAAGAGCTGGGGTTTTTTATTTCAAGGACTTTGAACCTGTTTGTTATAAGATAGTGGGATAAGCATGGAAGAACATTCTTCAAAAAGCACTTTCTTTGATAGAAAGTCAGCCTTTCTTGTACTCTTTCTTTACCTCCCCTCCCCCAGCTAATTTTGTTCAGCTGTCATCTGTAATTGTGGCCTTTTGGATGGAAATTTCTTTTTATTTATTTATTCTTTTTCAAGGGGAAATAGATTTTTCTTCTTCTTTCCCTTAAATTGATTCTTTTTCTTCCTTTCTCTTTTGTAAATTATAAGTTTTTTTTTTTGATTATGATTGCCCTTTTTACTTTTGATTTTTACTTCTTCCTTCTTTCTCTTTTTTGAAGTGCTTTTTGAAGAATGTGCATTTCCTTTTTTCTTTTTATAGTGTTTATGTTTTTTTTTTACTTCCTTCTAATTGGGAAACATAATTTTTACCTGTGTCTCTTTTTTTTCTATTTTGGAGATTGTTCATGGTGTTGTCTGGTCCATTCTACCCCAATCAATTGGATTAAGGTATAGAAGAACCTGAAGAATTTTATTCTTATCTCTTTTATTGTGATTGAGCTGTTAATTTTTTTTCTTTTCCTTTTTGGCTTTTTTCTAATTAACTAGAACTAATTGGATTAGGGTGTACAAGAACCTGAAGAATTTTTCTTTCTCTTTTCTTTTTCTTTATTTTACTGCTATTTGGGATTATATTTGCCTTACATATGAATGGATTAAGGTGTAGAAGAACCTGAAGATTTTGTATCGCCCGAGATTCTACAACTATTGTGAAATGAGTAGAAAGATAAGAACTACCGGCTCTCCAATACCAACTTCTTCTTCACCATCTAGAGGACAATGATCAATACAGGCGATGTTATAACAGGAAAAGGAATGAGAAAAAGACAAGGAGGTGACTTTGCAGATGATCTGGCAAGGAATTCAAAAAATAGAATCAAGAATTGAAACAATTGAACAGAAAACAGAAAAAACAAATGAAAAGGTTGAGAATATTCAACAAATGAGGACAAAATATGAAGACAGATTTCAAAAAATCAAAGAAAAAATGAACAAAGAGATAAGAAAATTGGACATATTGACAACAGATTGAGCATGGTTGAACAAGACAAGAGTGGAATGTTGGGATGGGAGATTGACAGATCAGAATTTTATCTCAGATTTCAAAATATAGAGGAAGAAAGGGGAGAAATGATGTTTTACAGGTGGCACTTACCCCCGACGAGAATAGCAAGAATGTTTAAGAATAAATCCAAAAAGTGGTGGAAATGTCATCAGATACCAGGCTCATTTTACCATATGTGGTAGACATGTGTAGAGGCGAAAAGATATTGGACTAAAATCCACACATGGTTGGAAAAAATGACAAAAAGACGTACTGACTTTAAACCAGAAATATTTTTATTGGGTATCTTACCAGAAATATATAGTAGAGAATTGAAATATTTGATTGTAAATGTATTAACAGTGGCTAGAATTGTATTTGCTAAAAACTGGAAAAATGAAAAAATACCAACGCAGGAGGAAGTTATTAAGAAAATAATGGAGTATGCTGAAATGAGTAAATTGACATTTGAAATTAGAGAACAAGAAGACAACAATATCATAAGATATGGGATTTATTTTATCAATGGTTGGACAAAAAATATGGAAATGAAATATTTTAAAATCTTCATAATACAAGGATAATAGAACTATAGTGAATATAGCATAAGGAGATATTACTATTACTATTAGATTGATTTACGATGATGTAATGAATGCTATAATAAGTATAAAGTCAAAATGTTGTATTTCTCGCATAAAATGAAAGAATAATAGTTATAGTCAAAAATAATGATTAATAATGATAAATAACATATATATTTTCATATATTTTCTTAAGTTTTCGTGGATACTTACATGTATGGTATTCAGCTTTGTTCAGGTATTTTCCCACGTCATTATAGTTGTGCTTTTAAGTTGTAGCAAAGTTTCGGCAGAATCTCATCTGCCATCATCAGGTTTCTGTATTGTGTTTGTCTGTGAGTCAGACTTTCACAGCTGTTTCTGTTTTAAATTTGGTGCTAGCCTACGCTGTGCCAGAATGGTTTTTTCTTCATCCTGATTGGTTGGGAGTCTTGGTCTGTGTTTATTGGTCTTGGAGTTTGCTGTGTTCTGTTTGATTGGTGTTTCTAATATCTTCTGTCTGTTTTGTAGCTTTTTTTGTCTTGATTGGCTGGCAACATTGTGTTTCCTGTATTGGAGGTTTTTAGTGCGTCTAAATGGACGGCTATCATTTATTAGGAAGCTAGGTTTCATCTGGGTGCTGGTTGGGGTGTGTTTGAGCTGGAGGTATCAGGGGAGTTCTGTTTGTACCCAGGTGTTTGCCTGGCTTGTGGTGTGGATATTTTTTTGTTTGTGAGTGCAGGCTTCCAAATAATTGACAGTCTGGTGGAATCATCTCTTCTATTCATGCTTTCAGGTCTTTTTTCAATCTCTATGGCTTCTCTGATAATTCTGTGGCTGGTGTTTTTATATATATATATAAAAACACTATATATAAAAACATTATATATAAAAACATTATATATATATAAAAACACCAAATTACGCGGGAGAAAACCCGAACAACCAAAGATCCATATATATATATATATATATATATGCACACATACATACATGCATACATGCATACACACACACATGTATCAGTGCTTTGTTTTGTGTGTGTGTGTTTGTTTAAAAAATAAAAATTCTTTTTTTTTAAAAAAAAAACATCATTTCTAATCAGTAAAAGTCTATTAAGACATATCAGAAATAGTAACCTATTTTATTTTAACCTTAATCTAACAAATCAGTTTTGTATTCCAATTTATCACTTTCTTTGAGGAGCAAAAGAAATTTATCCCCATTTAGATCTTTAAAGTATCATTCAGTTCTAATCAAAAGGAAATCCATTAATCCATTAGCCATCAGAAATTACAACATAAATATTAACCCTAGTCAAATAATTCCGATTTGAATTGCTCCTCCTTACTTTTCTTGATCTTAAATAATGTCAAATAATGTCCCACAAACAAATTTCTTACTGTTTTCTCTTTGTCTCCTCTCAGAAACAGCTTCATTAATTTAATACAGTATGTTCCTTTTGTAAATCTATGATAAGAACACTTTTTAAATCACATTTAAGATGCACCATTGTGGCTTTTTTGACCATACTTTGTGGACACCCCTGTACCACCATCTTCCATGAGTTTTGGTCGTGGCCAGGAGGGCCTTTGCTCAACTGCAGGTTGTGCACCAGTTACACCCTTTCCTGGAACAACAGTCCCTACTCATAGTCACTCATGTCCTAGTCACTTCCCATCTTGATTATTACAATGAACTCTTCATGGGGCTGCCCTTGAAGAACATCAGGAAGCTCCAGTTGGTGCAAAATGCAGCGGCCTGCATAGTTTTGTGCAGACCCCGGTGTGCACATGTTTCACCTCTCCTGTGGGAGCTGCATTGTTTGCTGATTTGCTTCTGAGTGCAATTGAAGGTGCTGGTTGTCACCTTTAAAGCCCTTCATGGCTTGGGTCCAGGTTATCTAAGGAAACATCTCTTGCCAGTCACATCCACCCGACCCATTAGAGCGAGGGGGCAGGGAATGCTACGGGTCCCATCCCTGAGGGAGATACACCTGGTGAGACCCAGAAGAAGGGCCTTCTCCCTGTGGCTCCTTCTCTCTGGAACATCATTCCTCCAGAGATTAGAATGGCCCCCTCACTAATACTCTTCTGGAAGGCACTGAAGACCTGGTTCTGCCAGCGGGCCTGGAGAATCCAGAGTGGGATGGAGGCCATCAGGTGGCTTGTGTGATCTGCTGTTGTTGGGGTGGGCGGGGGGGGGGGGGAGTTGGGGGTGATTTTTATTTTTTTCCTATTTTATTCTATTGTCCTTTATTAATTTATTTGATTCTTTTTATTAGTTTTTATTGTTTTTTTATTTTACATGTGGTTTTACATTCTTTAAGCAACCTCGAGTCGCCATGGGCAAATAGGTGGCAATATAAATTTAATATATAAATAAGAGCCATGGTGGCATAGTGGTTAGAGTGCAGTACTGCAGGCTATTTCTGCTGACTGCTGGCTGACTGCAATTTGACAGATGGAATCTCACCAGGCTCAAGGTTGACTCAGCCTTCCATCCTTCTGAGGTGGGTAAAATGAGGACCCAGATTGTTGGGGGCAATATGCTGAATCTGTAAATCACTTAGAGAGGGCTGTGAAGCACTGTGAAGCGGTATGTACATCTAAGTGCTATTGCTATTAATTATATTCATCAGATGGTTTCATTTGTAAATCCATTGTGGCATCTTTTGCTACCTTACTCTTATATTTTGGCATATTTAAATCCGTTTTTAGATCCACAGCATCATTTTCCTCATCACTTTTATAATCTGGCAGTTTTTAAAAATCCAAATCCACACTCGAATCAGCCTCACTCTCTGTTTTATCCAATAAAATCTACTGTGCTTCTATATCCTCTGTTATAGTTCACTTGGTCCTCAACTTACAACCACTCGTCTAGTGACTGTTCAAAGTTACAATGGCACTGAAAAAAGTTATTTACAACCCCGTGATCAACATTTCTCTACTTGTGCATATTTATGATAATTGCACTTTTGCAGGGTCAAGTGACTCCTTTTTGTAGCCTTCTCAAAAGCAATGTCAAAGGGGAAGCCAGATTCACTTAACAACCATCTTGCTAACTTAACATCTGCAGTGTTTCACTTAACCATTATGGCAAGAAAGGCCGTAAAAATGTTTGAGCTCAGCCATCTTCATAAGTTGAGGACTACCTGTATGAGACAAACTTGTAAAAATTTCTGAGTAGATTGTTCCCAAGCAGCCTTTATTTCTTCTATAATCAAATAGCACCTTATTGTTCCATTGTATTAATGGGACTCATCTCCTTTAAATATATGTTAGTTCTCTTTGGTTCCCTCTAGTCAACCTTCAAGCCATCTATTATATGTTTATTTTTCAGTCAACAAAATTTCCCTAGGGAGTATTTCTTACAATTAATTTCAAAATCTTCATGTAGTATTTTATAAAATTTTAAACAACCCCCAGGAAATGTTTTTTTTTACGTCAGTCTACCCCATTAATTTTCCAAAATCAACATTCTTTTGCTGTTTTCCAAACATTTGCTTTTAGGCCTTAAACTTGCTCTTTCAATTTCTGTTGAAAAATGGGGCTTCTTTTGTTGTACTGAAACATCTAGAACAGGATTGTCCAAACTTTGCAATTTTAAGATCCTTGGAATTTCAGATACGGATTTCAGAGACAAATAGGAACTCAATGGAGCTCTTAACATTGTGCTTCAAGGTCTGTAGGAGAAAAGTGGTCACTCTCTTCTTTACTGTTGATTAGCCAGGATCAGTTCCCTCCATTATGCCTGCCACAATGCCTTGGATTGCAGCTCCCATAATTCTATACATAACATGGTTGTGAAATTGCCACAATGGGCTTTCCCTCTGGAGGTAACAGATTTGGGTAGACAAGTCTAAAACCTCCCTTTTCTACCTCCTTTTCTACCTCCGTTGTATACTTTGGGTCTGGGTTAGCCATTGTATCCTTTTGATCTGGATTGTTTACAGCAGGGATGTCAAACTAAAGGGCTGGATCTGGCTTGCGGGGTGGCTAGTTCTGGCCCATGGGGAGACCATGGAAACAGCAAGGGCCGGCCTGTGGTGCTTCTGTCAGTGGAAATGGAGCTCGGGGAGGGGGGGGCACTGCCCCCCTCGCCCCCTCTGTTTTCGCTGGCAGAGGGCTAGCAAAACAGACTAAAAACAAAACCAAAGGAGAAATGTTTCCCCTTTTGTATTTGAGCAAGCAAGAAGGGACAGGAAAGGAGAAAGGGAAAGAAGAAAGGGGGAAAAAAAGAAGCAAAGATGGCAACAGAGCAAGGAAGGAAAAATAAGGAAAGAGAGGAAGGAGGGAGGGAGGAGAATGAAGACGGAAGGAAAAAGAAGAGGAAGGAAGGAAGGAAGGAAGGAAGGAAGGAAGGAAGGAAGGAAGGAAGGAAGGAAGGAAGGAAGGAAGGGAGATTATAATGAGGGAGGGAGGGTCTGAGGGAAGTCCTGCCTGCCTTAGCACTTGGCCACCATAGGTGCCTCTGACATGAGTGATGTTGAGCAGGCCATGTCCCCAGCTACGCCCCCTTCCCTGCCCCCCTGAGATCAAACAACCCTGATGCGACCCTCAATGAAACTGAGTTTGTCACCTCTGGTTTACAGCCTAGATAGAAATTCAATGACTAAAACAAGGAAATACATGTATGCAAACAAACAAAATCAGAATCTGATAGCGCTTTTTCCAAATAACACATTTATTAAAAGACATACGCTTAGCCTTTGAAGAATTGCAGCGTGGTTTGGGGGAATATTGAGTGGCTAGATTGATGTCTACAAATCCTGTACCGAACTAGTTCAGTGTTTCTCAACCTTGGTAATATGAAGATCTGTGAACTTCAATTCCCAGAATTCCCCAACCAGCAAAGTCACCCAGGGTCATTAAGTGTGCGGCTATAGAAACTGAATAACAGAATGAATAAATAAACATGCTGGCTGAGGAATTCTGGGAGTTGCAGTTCACAGGTTTTCAGGTTGCCAAGGTTGAGAAACACTAGTTCAGCCTTAACATAACTGCAGCTCACAAAAACTTTTGCCTTTTAATAACATTTGTTATTTGGAAAAGGTATTACTAGTTTTTTCCTGATTTTTGTTAGCATTTGTTTAGAGACAAAGTTACAAGGGCACTGAAAAAAAAATCACTTATGGCCATTTTTCACACTTATGACTGTTGCAAGCATTACCATGGTTATGTGATCAAAATTCAGACACTTGGCAACTGACTCATGTTTATGATGGTTGCAGTGTCGCAGGGTCATGTGATCACTTTTTGCGGCCTCCTAAGAAGCAAAGTCAATGGGGAAGCCAGATTCACTTAACAATAGTATTAAGAACTGAAGTGATTAACTTAGCAATTCTGGCAAGAAAGATTGTAAAATGAGGCAAAATCATTGAACAACTCTTGCTTAGCAACAGGTTCAATTGCTTAGGTTCAGTTGTGGTCATAAATTGAGGACTACCTGCATGGTTCTCCTAGAACGAGTACAAGCAGGAAGCAGATAGAGCTAGCAATATTGTGTTTGATCACAGAGAACAGCCACCCAAGATCCCCCCACTAAATTTTCTTAACATTTTTTTCAGCTATCATCGTTGATATATTGGGTTATTGAACCTTTGAATGAAGGCAAGTGAGGGGAACTTGCAGGCCTGTCTGAGTCACAAGCCCTCCCCACACAGTGATCTGTAGATAGCTGCCTTCTTCATCCCAACTTTTGGGCAAGTCCCCCTCCCCCCAACTAAACAGGCTGTTTTTCTGGGGAGGAGGCTGCATATTTTTCATCAAAATGTTTGGAACCAAAGCTTGGACCTTCATTATTGGAATACGAGAAGATTTGTCTCCTGTCAGCCAACCCGCAGATGGTGTATTTCACAGGTTGCCTTTGCAATGGTTTCCTTCATCCTGTCAGGCCTGGCCTGTGTCAGCAATCCCTCCCTTCCACCCTCCAGCGGCCCTGTTTATCCTCCAACAGGAAATTCACAGCTGGAATTGACCAGCAAACGGAGGCACCAGAACCCCAGATAAGGCTCCAGAGACACGTTGCAGCTGGAGATGGGGAAGGCAGCCTAATCAGCCAACTTTTTTTCTCTTTCTGATTTGATCCCTGTTGTTGTGGGAATGGGGGTGGAGTGGAAATCCAGTCTTGATTGGTGGCAAATGCTGAATCTCGATTAAAAACCCATCCCCCCACTCACTGTAGCTGTCACCAAGTCTGCTTCTCAAAGTTCTCACACCGGGATGTCTGCCTAGTGTAGTCATCAGAGTCCAAAAAAACGTGTAGGCAAAAATCAAAATAAAAAGATAGCAGCCAGTTGTAGGCGCAATACACAAAAAACAGACCGCTTCAATGAAGCTCCAATTAAATCATTTCTTTTATTAAATTAAACCAATTAAATTAGTTCTTTTATTTGCTTTGTGGTTAATTTTAATGTTTTAATTTGAAAGTTCAATATTTTAATGTTTTTAAAACCACGACTTAGCCATGGTGGCACAGTGGTTAGAATGTAGTATTGCAGGCTAACTCTGCCGGCTGCCAGGAGTTCGATCCTGACTGACTCAAGGTTGACTCAGCCTTCCATCCTTCCGAGGTTGGCAAAATTAAGACCCAAATTGTGTGTGTGGGGGGGGGGGCAATATGCTGACTCTATAAACAGCTTGGAAAGTGCTGCAAAACACTATGAAACAGTATCTAAGTGCTATTGCTATTAATTCTTTAACTGCTTTTTATCGTTGTTTATGACATTGTAAGCTGCTCAGGATTGCTTGATACTGAAATGAGAGGCATATGAATTTAATAAGTAAATAAAATAAACCTTTGTGGCTGCCATTTTGACTTTTAATCACATCCATAAATATTCTCCTATCTCACTTTACTTATTGGGAAGAGAAACTTTGCTAGGGAATTAAGCTGGTTCAGCAATTGGTTCCTACAGCGGCTGACAAAAAGAAGCTGGGATATGAATGTAATTGTTACTTCCTGTTTGTGATCCCTGAAAACTAATGTTTGATCATGGTACAGTAATCTACAACCGTTGTGGCTAATAGTTATGGCCTGATTCAGCCAATACAAGCTCAGTAAAAGTGTCCTGATATCCTGATATTAATAACCCTCCCCGCCGAGCTATGAGGCCTCCTTTTCAACCAGGCTGTCCCCATATTCATCCTAGTACAGATAGAGACAAAGAAATTCACAATTTACTGTTCATTGTGTGTATTATCAATCTTCTAGCCATTTTCTCCTATTTTCCTCTCTTCTATCTTCTTCCATTGTCCCCTCACCCCCAATATTCAGCTGGACCCAAAGAATACTGTTCATCTTCCCCTGCCCCTCAATATGTCTGCTTTGCAGCCCCTTGCATTCCTCCTGATTTCGTGCTTACCACTCACATGTTGGCATTTCACCAGACCATCGGAAACAAAGGAAATGCTTTGCAAATGATAAGTAGCTGCGGGGAGGGTTGGGCCCAGCCACAGGAAGCATGAGGCCTCAAGATTGGGTGCCTGACATCAGCCTGTCCCTTAGTCCAGGCACGGCTAGAAAATCCGCAGTGCAGAGCCAATCGGGTGAGGCAGAAACCTCTCATCTGTTGCAAAGCCCTTTCAAGGGTCATCAGTGCATTCTGTGCCCAGTTAAATACAAAACCATACTGAAGAGAAGGTACACGGCATTACAGTATGGCTGGAGGTCTGATTCCTGGTATCCCCAGCTGGCATTTTGATAGGATTAGACAGCAGGCAATGAAAGGAGCATGGCTAATACCCAGAATAACTACCAGCTATCAGGGCAAACAATAGTGACCTGGTTGATTCAACTTTAGCCAAAATTAGCCTACTCCGCAGAATCTCATCTGCCATCATCAGGCTTCTGTATTCTGTATTACAGAAGCCTGATGCTGGCAGATGAGATTCTGCTGAAACTTTGTTACAACTTTAAAAGCACAACTATAATGACGTGGGAAAATACCCGAACAAAGCTGAATACCATACATGTAAGTACCCACGAAAACTTAAGAAAACACACACACACACACACACACACACACACATATAACATATATGTGTGTGTGTGTGTGTGTTTTCTTAAGCTGAATACCAATGGCTATTGCTATTACATACATACATACATACATACATACATACATACATCTCCTTCCTCTTGCTATTTTCCCCACAACAACAATAACCCTGTGAGGTGGATTGGGCTGAAAGACAAGGACTGGGCCAAAGTCACTCAGCCAGCTTTCATACCTAAGACAGAACTAGAATTCACATTGTCCTGTTGATTGACCCAGCCATCCAGCTGGCTTTAATGGCTAATGCAAGACTAGAACTGGTTTTACAGCCAACGTTGGGCCATGTTTCTGGAAAATATCATAGTACTAGGAATGACAGTGAATCAGTGACAGAAGCTCTGAAGATGCTTTGATCACATTCCTTATCAAAAAGTCACCCATCTATCCAGTGACTTGCAGAGCCAATAGGGGAAGCGGTAGAGCACTGGACATTAGATTATGTTCAGCAGGTGAAAAGGAGCAGAGGGTTTTTTAGTTAACAAAAGCTACCATATTTAGGTGTTTTTTTTTTAATGGCAGCTCCCATTGGTAAGAGAACGTACAGAGAAACCCCAGTTTTCCTCTTTTGATCAGCTAAAATAGAAACAGGAGATTACAAGATCTACCATTGTGAGATGTCCATAGGGAGGAATCACATTAGTTGATCAAGATCACAGTGGCTGAGGAGCAATTGATGCAATTTCCATAAAGACAGCCGGTTCCAAAAAAGTTCATTCAGTACCTCCAAGAGCTAGTATGGGTAACATGGAAGGGTAGCAGAATGATTACTGTATGCATATAAGAGAAAGAAGAAGAGGAAACCAAAGTCAGCAAGATCTGTAAAATGCTGAGCAAGATTCCAAAATATCCTAGCCTGATATACCTTGACTCAGAAAACCGTTATACAGATAGTCCTCAACTTTCAACAATTTGGTGTGTTTAGTGAGAGTTTGAAGTTACGATGGCACTGGGGGAAAAATGTGATTTGTGACACATATGACCATTGTAGAACTCCCATGGTCATGTGACCAAAATTCAGCCACTTGGCAACTGACTCATATTTATGACGGTTGCAGTGTCCCAGGGTCATGTGATCATCTTTTGCAACCTTCAGACAAACACAGTCAATGGGGAAGCCAGAATCACTTAATAACTGTGTGACTAATTTAACAGTTGTGGTTAATTCACTTAATGACTGTGGCAAAAAGGTAATAAAATGGGGCAAAACTATCTTGCTTAGCATTTGGGGTTCAATTATGTTTGTGGGGATGCAGAGGTTAAAATGGAGTACTGTAGGCTAACTTTGCCAACTGCCAGCTGTTTGATCCTAGAGCAGTATATACATCTAATGGCTATTGCTATGGTCATAAACTGAGGCCTAGCTGTAGTTTTTTTTCAGTGCCAGAAACCCCACCCTTGAGCAGAAATTCCTACCCTGAACCAGCCAGTGATAGCAAAGAATCTGATGGGAATACAAAAGACAAACATCCGAAACTAATTTGCTTTTAATTACAAGAAATATCAAACAATTTTTGGTCACTGTACAAATAGTCTGATAGTAGGTTGATAGTTTAAACACATCAAGAGAGGGAGCTGTATAGACATTCTCTTACATAGCAATCCCATAACATGAGCTATTACAAAATAATAAATGTAATGTACACAGAGCCATTCTTGCTACATCAATTGCAAGGATTATTTTAAAAAATAATAATAATAATAAAAAAAGATCTAAGAATCCGTGGGGATCTAAGAAATAGGTTTCAGGATTAAATCTCGGACGGGAGGGGGAGAGGTTTGGAAATGCATACAAATAGCAGAGAATAGCAAACGGGTGGTTTTATTTTCCCAAAGGAAATTGGAGACCAAAGACCAGACCCCAATCTTATTTGCAGTCAGTAACCAAACCTCGTTAATGGAACAGCTTTAAAATCAAACCACAGAGATAAAACACGCTCACCACCACATTTTAACATGGGGATAAGTAGGGGGGCAAATTTGGGATTACGATATACATTGGGGCAGAGCCCTGCAGATAGCATGGATTACAACATCTGTCATGCTCGCGGGTCCAAGTTTTGAATGCTGTAATCTTCACCACCCGAGCACCCCCTTTTAACCCCAACCTGCCTGATACATGAGACACATTTTTATTTCTTTTTATGTAAATTAGAAACCTCCTCCTCTTTTGGAGTATATTCACAATGCAGACATACTGCTTTAGGAACTGTATAGCTTATATTAGGTGGGTAAAGTCACCACCCACTAAAGAAGAATAAAACAGTGGAATTGCAACTTTGCAACAGACACGCCCATATCTTTACTTCCCGCCCCCTGCCCCCCTCCCCTCACCTCTTTGTCATCCCAATATTTTTATTTATTATTCTTCATAAACAGCATCACACTTCTATCGTCTTGTTACTTTCAGGGAGTCCATTGTTGAAAAGAGAATTCCAGAGCAGTCTCCTGCCCTAAATTAGAGTAGATGCACTAACTATTTGGAGTAATAACTGATAGTATTTTGTGATTATCTGATGAAACATTCTTCAGCTAAGCTCCTGTTTGTAGTTGGCTGCAGCTGGAAGGTATCTCCACCCATAATAAATCTGAGTATTGACCAACATTAATTTATGGGACTCTAGCTTCTGTTGAAACTGTCTGTACATTACTTCCTGGAAAACCCAACTAATCTGTCCTCATACATTAAAACTCTTCTTACACTTCACATGGAGAATCTCAAATGATAGAGGAACCCCATTTCCTTAAGCTTCTCTGATACCCCCTACCCAAACCTACATTCTTCAGCTAATAAACACAGATATAGTGGCACTAAATTCACTTCTAGTCTTGAAATTGCTTGCTGGGACATGGGATCCAGCAAAACAAAACTAGGAATCATGTTTCCCACTACAAAGCCAAGACAGTTTTCTAAGAAAGGATACGTGATGCAAAAACATGGTCACAACTTAAAACAGTCTTTCCCACTCCCCATCCCCACTCACCTGTCTCGTTTGCAAAACAAAAGACAAAAACAGAGATGTCTGGTGCTATACTAGAGGTTTTTTTTCAAACCAAAGGTGCTTTTTCAAGAAGCAGCTGGACTTTGCTTTTCCTTGAAGACATCCAAGATGAGAAGAAAATGTCTTCAACCCCTCCCCCACCACAAACACAAGTTTCCTCTTGAAAAAGCACCTTTGGGACAACCATGACCTGGATGACTGAGAATCTCCATAGACTAGTAAAGGATAAGTAACAGATCTACTGCAAAGGTATTTAGATATTTATGTATCTGGCTGTTTAATTGGCATGTGCTCTCAAAGCCAGACAAAGACATTGAATTTTAAACAAAACAGAGTCTGCTCTCCATGAAATTAATTATTTCTTCCTCCTTCCTTATATTAAAAACTACAACTCAGTAGCCGCTTCTGGGAAAGTTCATTGGCTACATTCAGAGCTTCTGGGAGCCACAGGATATACATACCTTATCTCAAGGGTTTCTCAACCCTGGCAGCCTAGAAAAAGGTGGAAATCAACTCCCAGAAGTGGGTTTCAATTCTCATGTCAGCTGGGGAATTCTGGGAGCTGAAGTCCACTCATTTTAAAGATGCTAAGGTTGAGATCACTACCTTATCTTGTAGCAATGTCAGTTTTAGTAATGTGCATTTAGTAATGCAACCTTATCTATTTTAATTCTGTCATATTTAAAACTTATCCCATTCAGGAGAGAGGAAGGAGGTGGTAACACTCACTCTGGCAGTAAAAACAATTTTTCTTTTTTGTAGCAAATAAATACTTCAGATAAGGCCATATACATTACAGTTCTATGTGCCTTTTCCATTACAATAAATGAATCAGGAGTAAGAACACAAAAGCAGAAATACGATGGAATCAAGGAACATATAGACTAGGTCCGTCTGTAAGCAATCCCTAAGACATTATTTCCTAATCTTGGCTATTTAAAATGTTGGCCTGGGGAATTCTGGAGGTTGAAGTCCATTCCTCTTAAAGATTGAGAAACACTGCCCTAAGGAGCCGATAGATCTAAACTAGGAACAGGAGGGTAGATAAAATTTATGGGGCAGAACTAAGGTGTATAGTAAGGGGAGGGCATTATTTCTACATAAGTATTCTTACATTTAGCACAAACAAATCTACAGCTGTACCACCAATTCTGCATATGTACACAGAACAGGCAGATTTGTTTCCCAACTGTTTACCATTAACTTCCAAAAATGAGTTGACAACGTTCCCGCAGGCCAGTTTAGGGAAGCCAAGATAGCTGTAACAGAATATCACTTTCAAAAGAATGTAAAAGAAATATCTGATAGGCAAAAAGACAGGCTATTAATTTGATGGATCTGGGATTATAAAAGTGTTGTTCAAAAATACATTGGCCAGTGTAAATCCCTCTCCAGTTATTTCTGCTTCCAGCCCACTGAATTGTATTAATTTAAAAGCACCTGATTTAAAAGGTTATCCAGTTCAAATTGGATAGAGATGCTATCTATGGATGCAACCCTGTCTTACCACCCAACCCCATCACAGCTTTAATGAAGAAGAAAAAACTGATGCATATTTTTTTCCACACAACCACTCCAAATTTTGTCCTTCATAAATAAATCTGTTTTTAAAAGTGACTAGCCAAAAGAGAGCGAAAAATAGCACAGAATTGTTCCAGCTACCTTATCCGTTGAAAATGTTGTCCTTTTTTGTACATGACTGGACTGACAAAAACAGATGCTTATTTTATACAAGATGCAAAAACCATTGAGGTGGGCCACTGGCAGAAAATTCTGTCCCTTGTCAGAGGCAGCTAGGTGTGTGGCTAATTGCGGTCCTCTCATTGGTCTCTTCTAGTTATGAACCAGACATCTTTTCTTCCTTCTTCATGCCATGAAAGGATCTTGATTATTTTCATTGACTTCAAGAAAACATGACAAAGTTCTTTTGACTTCCCTCTAATCATGTTCTTTTCTCAACACAAGATCATCACTTAAAAAGACATCTCACAGTTGCTTGGGTATACAATACTGCTTGGATATACAGAGCCACAGGTTTAAGAGAAAAAAACTGAATGAATTCTGAAATGGAAGCTATTGAGCTAGGTTGTTTTCATCCATTGAAAAGAGACTGATAAACAGAAGAAGGCTTCATACCTTTGAATGTCCCAATAGCATACATGTTGATAGAAGAGCCTGGCTACATATTGGAGATCATTAGACAGAGTTTCCCAAAATGGTATCATTCTCTCTTAGTCTGTATTTTCAACCATGTGCCTCTTGGTTAAGACTGTGTCCTCACATTCTCTCAGTCTCTTAGGTGACCTTTTCTCAAAAACATATTCCAAGTTCATAGAGAGAAAACGGTGGGTTAGAGAACAGAAATTCAAGACAGTTTAGTAAAAAATGATAAACAAAAGAGCAGATGATAGACAGAGGGTTTCGTAACAGGCTCAGTGGTATGTCACTTTGATTCCAGATTGAGAGATGGGCTGAAGCCAAGACGTATTTTTCCAGTACAAAGAAGCTGCACTGTCCCAGGCCTTGGAAGGAATACAAGAAGTGGGGAAAGAACAAGGATTATTAAGCATCTCCTGGAACTTATTTTTCAGAAGTAGCATCATGGAATGCCATAGGATCCTGATTGGTGTTTTCCTGTTTGGACACCACAATAAAGAAATCAGAAGATAAAAAATACTTCTCTATGGGAAGAAGCAGGGATAAGTTGGTGGATTAGCTAACAGTCATTTGCTGGCCACATTTGGCCAAAGGGCTGCCAACTGCTGACTACTGCAGTAGCAGCTGAAAAACTCTGCAAGAGCGGACTGGCAGAAATTTTAGGATGGGGAAAAGAAACAGCAGAGCTAAGATGATCCTCCTCCTATAACCCAATCTCTTCGTCTTGTTCATCTTCAAAACTGTAGCCCTGTCCCTCCTCTTCCTCCTCCTCCTCCTCCTCCTCCTCTTCCTCTTCTTCTTTTTCATCTTCTTGCTGGGAGCATCCCAATGGGCTTGGGCTCTCATCCCTCAATACCTCCTGATCCTGCCCTTTAATATTGTCCCAGTCTTTATCCATCACTCCCAGCACATCGTCCAAGATGGAAGGGCCCAAGTCCAGCTGGAAAGAGAGAAGGGATTCAGCATGGTCCAGAGTGGGACTCTCCAGGGAGAACTTCTGTTGCAGGTCCCAATCTTCTCCATTAGGGGGCTTCCAGTCAGCCTTCTCTGGGCTCTGCAGTACCACAAAGCTGCCATCAGGGGTAGATGTTGCTGGACTCTGGACTACTCCATTCCCGCTCCCAGGAGGAGAAAGCAGTTCAAAGCAACCAGAAACATCTCCAGGAGAACCAAGAGACCCAGGAGACACTGCTACATCGTGAGGCAACCCATTGGTCTTGGCGCCCCCATGGTTGCTGAGGAATGACGTGTCTCCAAAAGCATCGCCTCCACGGCCAATGTGCATTGTATGTCGAAAATCCCCCAAAGGGGCGCTAATCATGGCTCGATCCAGACGGGGCCTCTTCTTGGAATGAGAAACTGGAGACTGCTTGAGGATAGGCATCTGAAAAGAGAGACATAAGATTAGGGTCCAAAGCATTCCCACTGGAACCAGAATGAGTTCATTACTTTCCTAAAGACTCAGATCTGAATCTCATCAATAAGTCTGCCACAAAATCCCCCACTGACACCCACTACAGCCTAGGTCTCACCTTTTGTGAGGCCCACAGGAACAAAGTGTCCTTCTGAGGATAAATAAAATATTGCACATCCCATTGCAAGTCAGGAGCCTGAAGCACGAAACCAAAGCATCAGCTGTTTATTTGTTTAAAACATTTATATAGCCGAAGCATGAAACCAAAGCATGAGTTATTTACTTGTTTGTTTATTTGTTTAAAACATTTATATACTGTAGCTGCCTACCGTAAAGCTAATTCTGGGTGGCTCCCAATCAACTCCCATTGAATTAAGCCTATCATTTTTGCCCTAAATGGACATAATCCATTTTTAATCACACCATGAGTTAATTACTTTACCCATGGCAGGATGTTTGCTTTAGTGCTAATGCCAGTTTGCGTTAGCCCTCCACGTAGCAGTCCTTGTCTTTCGCATTTTCCCTGATCTCACCACTGTCCCTCCTTTCTAGCCAGCTCTGAGTTTATCTGCAACTCAGCTAACACATTGGGCACATGACTCACCATGAAATCTTCTGCCGTAATAAATTTGCTCAACTTGAAGGCAGCCAGGAGACTGTGGTGGTTTTCTTCGAAAACAGATAGCCCAGGAACCAATGATATGAAAAAAATAATAAGCTCAGAAGACAAGTTTTCAAAAACAGTTACCCTGTCTGGATTTATTTTCTATCAAGGTGTTGATTACGGTGACCACGAAACTATCATATTTTGGCTCCTCTGAGATAGAATAGAGAATATATGACAAAAGAGAGAATCCCTTATGCCAAGGTTCTCTCTTGGTTTTGCTCAATCTACCAAATTCACATAAAATGTGAATCACAAGGTTTGATGCAAGAGTTTCACAGGAGTCGATCTGACCTTACTTTCCTTTCAATCTGAGAGGGCAAAGATCAGAGCTTGGGATAAATGAAAGAGGTGCAGGAATTCTGCTCCCTTCTGACCCAGCTTAGGATATTTTTCACCTACTGGCCACCCACATATAACTTGTCCAACCAGTTCTTTGACTGAGGAAGGCTGCTCTGGAAGATTCAAGTTCCTGAAAAAGAGGAGCAAGAACTGGAGAATAGAAGATTTTAAGGATGCCTAAGAGGAAAAGACTTGAACTAGGTATTATTTCTTCGACAGAAGCAGAATTTAGCTGTATTCATAGCGGAATACAGTATATTCAAGATGTTACCGATCTTGCTTGAATTTACACAAGGTATTATTTACTTATTTGTGATTTACTAACCCACAATTGCCCAGTTTTAACACATCAATTCATAGTTTAGGAAACCCAAATAACTGTGCTTGCTCAGTACACTAACCTGCAGTGGGATACCTTGTTGTATTAAACCAAACTAGGTCTATCCATGGGTAACTGGAATGGATTCATTATCTAAGAAACAGGGAGTTTCTTTCTGTACAATGCTGTGAAGATTCACGGTAATTACATCAGAAACATTGGATACTTTGGCATGGAATTTGAGGTGTGGAAGGGAATGGCTGTTAAAACAGGAGAGCATTTTCCTTCCCTTGACTCAGATACAGAAAACCAGACTGTAAGGAAGATCCTTCAGTGTTTTGGATGCTTGCCCCCAATAATGTCCTAATGGTACCGTTGGCCCTCCCCTACATCCAAGGTGGACTAGGCCTACAGATACTACAGACGTTGGAGTTTCCTGTCTCTCCTCATACCTGCCCAACATTGTAATGTTCTTATCGGAGGTGTGATGATCTAATAGAGATGATTCATGTTGAATGGGAATATGGAGCTGCACTGGGGGTGGAAGGGAGACATTGTCTGGGCAAGTGTAGAGGAGGGAGGCAGAGGAGGGGAGAGGAAAGTCAAGCAAGGCTTCTCCTTCCCTCCCAGGATCAGAAAGTGCTGACAGAAGTGGAAAACGGCCTAAGAGTTGACTCAGCTGTGGGTGGTAAATAAACCCAGCGTAGGTATCAGGAGTCAGGGGAAAAAACCCTTGGGAGTCCTGGATTCTTCATCTTATCTCCTGAGCTCCATTATTCCCTTTCTTTGGAGTCCAGGAAGATTTTCCACTTGTTTATTGATACCAATGCCAGTTTCAGGAATGGGGGAGGATTGGTGGGGACCTTTCCCTTTGTGGTTGAGAAGGGGTGAGGAATAAAGGACGTTTCAAGTAGCCCTCAACTTACAAATAGTTCGTTTGAAGTTACAACGGCACTAAAAAAAAGTGACTCAGGACCATTTTTCACACTTACAATCTTTGCCTTCATCTCGGTGGTCACGTGATCGAAACTGGCAATTGGTTCCTAATTATGTCGGTTGCACCGTCATGGGATCATGTGATCCCTTTTGCGACCTTCCACAAGCAAAGTCGAAGGGGAAGCCAGACTCACTTAACAACCATATTACTAACTTAACCACTGCAATGATTTACTTAACAACAGTAGCAAGATAGGTCGTCAAATGGGTCAAAACTCACGTAGCAAATGTCTCACTTAGCAACAGAAATTTTGGGCTCAATTGTGGCCGTAATTCCTTTTTACTCCATTTCTTTTTATTGGAAAGTATTACAAGCACACAAGAAAAAAGCCAATAAGTCCAACAGTGTGCAGATGTCGTTTCCTCCTAGGGAATCTCCTTAGGAGGGTCCTCTTGGTATCCATGAGATCCAAAATGACCAAAGCAAGACTCAGTATTACATCACAAGCTCCTTCCCTTTCACACTCATGAGCAACTCCATGACACACATATAAGGGGGGGGGGGTAGTTTGCATTGCATCAGCCCAACGCTACTTCTGGCTCTTCTACAGTGGGTGCTACTAACCATTTGGCAGAAATAAAGCCAATTCTCTGGATTCAGTTCCATAAAGTTATTTCAGAATATGCAGGGACCCAAACATCTTACCTACCCAAAGCACTAACCTTTCTGCTCAAGATTGCAAGGCAGCCAGGGAGGGAAGTTACACAAAACATGCAGCAGCCTTTAAAAACTTTTTGGAACTAAACCCGAAAGGTGCACAGGGTGAAGGCCCGCGACACAACCTGCAGTGATCTGAAAACATCTCAAATCAATGTTTCTCAGTCTTGTGGACTTCAGTTCTCCGAATTCCCCAGCCAGCATTTCATGGCCTAAATCAGCGGTCTCCAACCTTTCCAGCTTGGTGGCCTGATCCAGCACAGTGTGTGTTTGTGTGTGTGTATGTGTGTGTGTGTGTGTGGCAGGTGCATGCGCTCACATATGAACTTCCGCTCAGGTGACTGGAGGGCGCTTGTGCTCATACGTGAAGCTCCACTTGCACAAGCACCCTCCGCTCGCATGAGTGGAACTTCACACACCAGTGCAAGTGCCCTCCACTTGCGCGAATGGAGTTTCTCTCTCTCGTGCTTGCCCACTCCTTGTGCAAATGGAGCTTTATTTCAAAGGCTGCGGCCAGTAGTGGCCCATCTAAATGAAAAGACCTCATCAAGTAGGAGGATTGGTGAGGATAGGAGTCTCCTCACCCCATCTTCCTTGTTTCATGGCATTCTACTCTTACTCTCTGCCACTCATCATCTCTCATTGTAAAATCCTTGAAACAAGACCCTGGTTTTGTGGACAGTATTCATCTCCCCAGTCCCCTGGGGTCCCCAGGGCAGATGCCACGGCCAGGTTTTGTTGGCTTCTAGAAAGACAAAAGGAATGAGGCCGGCCTCACTTTTTGGATATTTCATAAAGAGAGGGCACCTCCATAGAAAATGCTTGCTGCCTGTGACATATCAAATGTAGTTCCCTAGCCGATGGGAATCCATTCCTTCTCTGCTGGATCTGGTGGGGCAGGTGGATGTACTTGGGCAGAAGTGGCCCTCAGACAATCTGGTCCAGTGGTGGGATTCAAAAGTTCCCACCACTGGTTCTGTGGGTGTGGCTTGGTGGGTGTGGCTGCGGGGGGTGGTGGTCATGCGATACGCACGCACGCCAAATGCGTGCTTTGCGCACGCATTAAAACAGTAAAAACTAAGCTGCTGCGCCTCTCAGCTGTTTAGCATAGCAATCCGCTCTACTGTGCCAAACAGCTGAGAGGTTAAAAAGGACCTAGGAGCAGGGGCAGGCGGGTGGGCCCAGCTGCAGAGCCTCAGAGCGAACCTGTCCTCTGGCCGCTGATCTTTGGCGCTACCGGTACACCAGAACCGGGCCAAATCGGTAGAATACCACCACTGATCTGGTTTCATACCATGTACGGCTTCAAAGGTTAAAACTATCACCTTGAACTGGATCCAGAAACAAACTGGAAACCAGCACAGCTCACATCAGAGAGGTGCAACATGTGTTCCAGAAAAACAAGAACAGGTAAAGTCCTTGGCTTATGACCACAAATGAATCCAACATTTCTGTCGCTAAGTGGGACGGTTGTGAGTTTTGCCCCATTTTACAACCTTTCTTGCCACAGTTGTTAAATGAATCATTGCACTTTTTAAATTACTGATAGTTATTAAGCGAATCCGGCTTCCCTGTTGACTTTTTCTGAAGGTCTCAAAAGGTTGATTACATGATCCTGAGACACTGCAACCATCATAAATATGAAGCAGTTTATCAAGGGTCTGAATGCTGATCATGTGACCATGGATGGAAGCGCTGCAATGAGCATAAGTGTGAAAAATAGTCATGTCACTTTTTCGGTGCTGTTGTAACCTTGAACGGTCACTAAACAAACTGTTGTAAGTCAAGGACTACCTGTAACACCTTGAGCCAGCTAAAACATTTTGCAGCAGCTGAAGCTTCCAGGTACATTTCAAGGGCAGCTCCCTATAGAGCACATTACAGTAGTCCAGCCGGGAGAACTTTAATTAGAATTCTTGCACAATGGGATAATCCAGCATTATAGGTAGTCCTCAACTTACAGTGATGTGTTTAGCAACTGTCTGAAATTTCAATGGCACTGGAAAAAGTGACAGAGGATCAGTCCTCGTACTTATGACCGTTGCAGCATCCCCACAGTCATGTGATCAAAATCTTGGTGCTTGGCAACCAGCAGATATCTACGATGGTTGTGGAATCCTGGGCTCATGTGATTGTCATTTGTTAACCTTCCCAGCTGGCTTCCCATGAGCAAAATCAAAGGGGAGGAAGCTGGATTCGCTTAATAGCATGATTCACTTAACAAGCACAATACTTCATTTTAATAACCACAGCAAAAAAGCTCATAAATCAGGTATGCCTCATTTGACAACCAGCAGTTGGAGAAGGTGATTTTTTTGCAGGGTGCTTGCCATGTGCTTCCATTGGCTGTCCTGCATGACAAGTATAAAAAGATACCATTGACTGAAAGACCCTGTTCCTATGGCTCAGGAGAGGTGGAGACCATTGAACACATTATCCTCCAATGATCTTTTTATAGAGATATTCGGATATCTCTTTTTAAAGAGATATTCCCAATCATCGCTAGGTATCATGGCTGTTCCAATACTACTTATCTCCAGTGGATGCTTAAGGATGAACAAACTGTGATTACAGCACAGGGAGTTAGATTCTGCACAGCAGCACTGGGAATTCATCAGAAACCCATGGTTAATCCATCATAGAGTAGAGTAGAGTAGGGTAGAGTAGAGTAGAGTAGAGTAGGGTAGAGTAGAGTAGAATAGAATAGAAAATAGAATAGAAAATGGAATAGAGAATAGAATAGAATAGAGAATAGAATAGAATAGAATAGAATAGAATAGAATAGAATAGAATAGAATAGAATAGAATAGAATAGAATAGAATAGAATAGAATTCTTTATTGGCCAAATGTGATTGGAGACACAAGGAATTTGTCTTGGTGCATATGCTCTCAGTGTACAGAAAAGAAAAGCTATTTCACACAGTTAACGCAGCAAACTCTTTTGCGTTACTACTTTTTTGCATTTTAGTTTTAATGATTATGGGCCTCACAGTTTTAAGGTCTAATATAATAGTATAATCAGGCCATCCTTTGTTTTGCTGTGATTGGATGCCAAATTGTGATTATAATATAGATTTTATGTATTATTTATTATTTTATTCTAGAATTTTTAACTGGATATTCCTGGAGTGTTCTTAACTTGTTCTGGTTGCTGGTCTTTGACTGTAATAAACTAACTTGACTTGACACCTTGCTTAATCATGGAAATTCTGGTCCCAAATCTGGTCATAAGCAGAGGACTGTCAAATAGTTTCCCATGCAAGCTAAGGAAGAGATCAGAGTTTTGCTTGATTTCTGCTGAAACGTGTGGTACAGGGACAACTTATTCCATGATGATTCCAATTTGGAAGTAGGCTCTTAAATGCAACCCTTTTAATCCCAGAGTTCTTGATTATTATTTTAAGAGATAATTGGCCACAAAACGGCATAACTTGTGATGAGCTTAAATCTGCTGCAGTTTATGAGCGGAAGGAGCAAAGAGGGGAAATGAGGCAGAGCCCAGAATGTGTTTCTCTTCTCAGATAAAGTTTAAACCAAAATATCCTAAGGAGTAGGGAAGGCTTCTTACTTTTTTAAAATGAAAATGAATTAACTGATTTTTATGGGAAATGTTCTAGCATTGAGACAAAGCAGTAGGGATAGGGTGAAGGAACTATTTTGAGAAAGCCATATGCATGTATTTATGAAAAGTATGACATTCACATGTCGCAAGATAGACAAATTACCTTTGAGAATGAACTGCCCTTATACCAGTGTTTCTGATTTAGGGCAATCTAGTTGGGGAATGAAGGTAGCTAGCTGGCTGGAGAATTTTGGGAATTGAAAGTCCACAGTTTCAAGCTGTCAGGGTTGAGAAACCCTGGCCTAAGTTATTCGTCGGATCAAACAAGCTTTTATCAAACAAGTCTATTTTTCCTTCAAGCCTTTTTGCTTGGAGCTCCCAGTGACCACTTAAGAGCTGCCTGCAGAGAGGGTTTGTGCAGTTTGTGGATGATACACTTTCATTTGGTGTGGGTTTTTTTTTAAAATGCTTTTCAGCAGAATTCCAGCCTTTAGGGATGGCCTGTTGGGTGTCTACCACAAAAACACATTCAAGAGGGCATGCAAAAAATGTGAGGCGGGGAACAGCTGAGAATCAGAACTACTGGATCTGACATGATCTTGGCACGATCCCAGGCGGGCTCATTCTAAAAAGTCTCTTGGGAAAATATATCTATTCCTTTTCCTTCCATCCTTCCCCTCTCTGCCTGCGGATGACAGATATGGTTACTAGGCCCAGAGGAGAATGACGGAATTTCCTTCAAAAAATTAACATAAAGTCTTTAGAAGTGCTTTTGCACAGCTGGGATTAAGGAAACCATTGGGAACTGGGCAGGGATGGGATCTGGTGGGATTGTGGAGCTCTGATGTAGCAGAGAAACTACATCTATGTGGAGAAGGGGCCCATATTCTGGATTTATCTAGAAAAAGGAGCTAAAGCTAACAAGCAAGAGGCGGAGAATGAGTTAGAAGAATGCATTCTGGGGTCCTACAAAAAGGAGGAGATTTAATGGGATATTGGCCCCAGAAAACCCAGATTGGGATTTCAAAGGGAAGGTTGGTGGACCAGCTAGAAAGGATCTGGAAGGAACAAGAGGACATTTTATAGCAAGGCTCTTCCAAGTACTAGGTTCTGCAAGAAGAGAACCTCAAAACAATGAGGGTGGGGTGTGTGTGTGTGTGTGTGTGTGTGTGTGTGTGTGTGTGTGTGAAGAGCTGGGAGGTGGTTGTGTTGAAAGTTTTGAGATGCCAGGAGAAATATCCCAAGATATCCCAGCAGAGATCTGTGGCTGGAGGTGGGGGGGGGGTTATCAATTTGGCTTAGCCGCAGCCCTCCCTCCACCCCCCCCGAGTCTTGCTTTCAACCCGGCAGCGGTTTGATTTATGACCACTCACTTATTCCTTCCCCTCCAGGCGCGCGCGCGCGCACACACACACACACACACACACACACACACACACACAAGTTTGTGCCACCATACCCCCAAGTTCCCTTTTAATCCTTGTGCAAAATTAAAGGTCAATTCGCACCCTGCTCTCCCTTCCATTAGAGAAGGGGACTCTCCAAAGAGATCGTCCCTTCCCAACGCTTCCGTTGGCCACGTGGTTAGATTAGCTGTTCTCCAGGTGAAATGAGAAGCATAATTGCTTTCTTTTTCAGCTGTCCGGACTCCCAGGTCTCATTTTGAAACTACAGTCCTCTGCCACAGAAATAGCACCTTCGTTTCCAGCCCATCAGCCAGTCATATTAAATCACCCTGTGTAGTAGGGGACTAATGAGTCTGGCTTATTTTACTACAGCCCAAGCTATAGTCACAATCCCCGGCCCCACCGCAACCCTAATTCCCTTTAGCAGAAGAGATGTCAGATGGTTCAACACATGTCTTTCCCCATCTGGCCAGCCAGAGCTCCCCAGGCGCTGAAAGATAAGGGGGGGGAAAGCTTCTTTAAGTTAACAAACTCACCTTTGCTAAAAAGGAACACGGCAACTGCGGCAACTTTTTCCCACACCTCAAGTGATTCACAGGAACGTCCCGATTCTCTTCCTGCTTTTGTAGTCACCCCAGTCCGCTGCCTCCGCCAAGGGGCAGTGCCAAAGCAACACACACACACAAAACCACTCAATGTCCTCCCAGTGTTCAGAGTTGGATCCTGTTCCACTTTTGTCCAGCAACGTCCGGGAAGTTTGCTTCAAGTTCTCAGAAATCCTTGGGAAATTTCTTTTTTTCCCCCTTTCATTTGTCCTGTTCTCTTTTTTTTCTTTTTTCTTCTTCTTCACCAGCTTTCACTCCACCCCTTCTTGGGTGGGTAGCCTGGAAGGTTTATTTATTTATACCTGAACAAGAAAGAAAATATCGTGAATGTCAGGAACGCCAATAAAATCCAAACTGCGCCACAGAGGATATTGTAAGAGAGAAACTGGGAACCAAAAGCCAAAACAAATATTATCCCCTGGGCAGGAAATTTAAACACATACCCACACATTAGGGGGAAAATAAACAACTCTAAATTTGTATAAAGTTCAGCACATTCCTGAATTCCGGAGTTTGGTTGGCATATTTGAAAACCTGGCTAAGAACCGAGTGGCAGATAACGCAGGGATCTCAAAGGAGCGTCTGTAAATGTTAGGCTTTGAAAAGTGAAGTGACACCCGCTGGTGTGTGTGACACAGAGAGAGGAGCTGAGGGAGGGAGGGAGGGAGAGACTAGTTAGACAAGGATGGCTGAGTTAGCCTCACCTTCACCTTCACTTTTGCCAAGGAAACCTGGCAGTTGTATGGCAAGCAGAAAAGGATCAGCCACATGGAAACTGTTAAAACTGCCTTACTTCGAAGTATGGGCAGTCCTCGACTTACGACCACAATTGAGAGCAGCATTTCTGCTCTCAATAAAGCAGTTGTTAAGTGAATCACACCCAATTTAACAATTTTTTTGCCACAGTCGTTAAGCGAATCATTGCAGTTGTTAAGGGAACCATGTGGTCGTTAAGCAAATCTGGCTTCCTTCACTGACTTTACTTGTTGGAAGCCAACTGGGAGAGTGGCAAATGGCGGATCATGTGACACCGGGATGCTGCAACTATCGTAAATACATGCCTGATTGTCAAAACACCCAAATTTTGCTCATGTGACCCTAGAGATCATGTGGTGTTTTTTTGAGCAGAAGGACCAGTGCTAAGTCATTTTTTAAAATGATGTTATAACTTTGAATGGTTGCTAAATAAATGGCTGCCTGTCAAGGACTACCTTGAAGGAGATCAACAGTGTAGAACCACTAACACAGATAGTCAGGAATTTAAGAAGAGGCTGGCTATAGGGACATATCCTCACAGATAAAGCCAAGTTCTCTAGTCTTCTACAACTGAAACATACAAACATACAACACACCTCCACTTTGTGTCCCACTCCTTAACATTGGTGCTGGATATGACTGCACAAAAATTGGCATTGCTCTACATCTGCATCCTTCCCAGATTATTTCAGTTCTTTGGTATGGGGGCAGTAGCAGAAAATTTGACAACCCCTCCTCCCCTTTCTATAGATACTTTATATTTCAAATATTTCTTAATTTAAGAATATCCTCTGAAGTGTTTTAAATACTTAAAGTAACAGAAGCTTCAATCGGGTTTTTTTTAAAAAAAATAAAATAAAAATAAAAATGCCTGTATGAATGTACAAGCGTGTACATATTTGTACATAAATCACAAGACAAAAAGCAACGTTTAAATAAATCACTATTCTCATACAATGCAATAAACACAACAACAATACACGACAAGTTGTATAGATCAGCAATTAAAACATATCCTGGTTTAAATCCTGTTTTGCCGAGCAGGGACACATTCTGTTGATCAGCATGAAACGTAGTTCATGCATTTTTAGCATCTCATATGCATTTTAAGGAACCCAATAAAGGTGAGCAATCAGAGAAGGGAAAAAGAGAGAAATAGTCATCAGTCATTAACTTTCAATGTAAAAATCTTCGCAAATAAAACTCTACACCAGCAAGAAAACCAGAGCATTTCTTTCTAATATGCCAGCCATTTTTTCAGAGTTGTTTAAAACACTGCTTTTATCTAGGTTTTTATTTTAGCTTTCTTATAAGCTCGTCTTTAGCTGGCTTGAATTGTTACTTTTAGTATGGACTAAGAAACCAAACAATTAAGAACTAAGAAACCAAACAACGGTTACTATATAATACAGTGTTCAGATAGTTCTCAACTTAAGACCAAAATTTCTGTTGTTAAGTGAGACATTTGTTAAATGAGTTTTGCCCCATTTTACGACCTTCCTTGCCTCAGTTGTTAAGTATATTACTGCAGTTGATAAATTAATAACCCAGTTGTTAAGCGAATCTGGTTTCCCCCTTGAGTTTGCTTGTCAGAAGATCACAAAAGGGGATCGCGTGACCTTGGGACGCAGCAACGGCCATAAATAGGAATCACTTGCCAAGCATCTGAATTTTGATCACATGACCATGGTGATGCTAACAAAGGTTATAACTGAAAAGCGGTCATTCTCAGCACCATTACAACTTTGAACGGTCACTAAACGAACTATTGTAAGTTGAGGACTACCTATTCTCCTTTCCTCGTTACCTGAAGTAATCCTTGAATTGAGCAGAATAGAAATAAAACCCTAATACAAAAAAAATGCTGTTGGTATTATTTCTTCTTCTTCTTCTTCTTCTTCTTCTTCTTCTTCTTCTTCTTCTTCTTCTTCTTCTTCTTCTTCTTCTTCTTCTTCTTCTTCTTCTTCTTCTTCTTCTCCTTCTCCTCCTCCTCCTCCTCCTTCTCCTCTCCCTTTCTTCTTCTCCCTTCTTCTTTCTTCTTCTTTTCAATTGACTCAAATCAGAGTTGACAAACATGGCGGGCCTGCTGCCCCTGCATTCCAATGAATTGGTGTAGTGTTGGAGATAGAAAGAGGGTGAGATTAAGGAAAGGAAGGGGAATGGTGATTACTCTGAGGATTAGTTACATTTTTCTTTTAAAAATGGGAAAGCAGATCTGAGTTGGTGTGTGGAACACAGGGGTGAAAGAGGTTAGTGCAAATAGCCATAAATCTGAAGAGTCGATGATTTTTTTTTATCTTTTGTGAACCTCAGGTTCAAAGCTTATATTTCAGAGTGGCCAAAGCAAGAAATGGGTAAAGAGATCAAAGGGTGAGCAGGAGACAGCAGTGAGTCTCTGTGGCCCCCTCCCACCACGTTCCTCCCCCATCTCAGCATCTTTCTTAGTCTTTATTTATAGCATTTTTTTTTCTGAGAAGAGGGTAGAGGAGGATCTTCATTTCTGCATCCTCAAGTTGGTTTCTTTTAAGAAGTTCTTGCAAGCAGAGGGGGGAACTGAATTCGCATACTTGATCACAATCCTTCCTTTTTGATTGCATGTTTAAACTGTAACCTTTTTCCCCTGTTTTTTTAGCCCTGTAAAAATGGAAACCAGCAAAGGATACCAGCAACTGGGAGAGGCAAATCTGTGGTTTTTTTTAAAAAAAAAACTATGGTAACCATTAGCCTAATGCAGGGATAGGAATATATCGCCTTGGGATACTTCCTTTGGCACATTCAAGCTCTGCCTAACTTGAATTTCCTTTCCTTTTAAAGGAAACAGCATAGCAGTAGAACCAATGTCCTGTTTTTAATATCAGCTTTCTTAATGAGATGACCTTGGGCCTCAAATATCTCTGCAGAGAATAAAACGTTGTAACCTCTGTTGGTTATTTAGAAATGCCCCGCCTGCTCAAAGAAGAAGAGAGAAAAACTGAAGGAGAATAGAACATCTTGGAAGAGTTAGTGAGGAAAAGAATTAAAACTATTTCTCTTTGGGGGGAAATGTCAGGATTGCTCATGCCTAGGATTTGATTTTGATTAATACCCTCCTTTATTATTTTTACAAATAACTCAAAGGTGATGAACAAATCCAGTACACTTTTTTCTGCCTATTTTCCCCACAACAACAACCATGTGAGGGGAGATGAAGCTAAGGTAAGACTTGAACTCATGGTCTCATATTTTCTAACCTAGTGCCTTAATCACTAGATCAGAGATGGACAATTTTTGTGCCTTCCTAGCCTGTGGATTACAACTCCCAAGATTCCTGAGCCAGCATAGAATTCTGGGAGTTGAAGTCCACAGGTCCTAAAATTGCCACAGTTGTCCACCCCTACATTAGACCAAACTGGTTGTCAGTTAGCATAATGCCTATTTAATCAGCAAGAAAACCCCATTTTTGTGAGAGCACCTTGTCACATAATCTCAACAGGCTTTTTAAAAAGCCATCAAGAAAGCATACATAGATTGGCAAAACACCAGTTCAAATCCAAGTGAGCAACACTGTGCAGCAAGGGACGCTGGGTTCAGACACTCCTAACTACGTTTCAGGTTGCCCTACACACCTCAAGTACGGGCTCATTACAACCGAATAGTGACGGTCCTTAACTCAGCCTCCTGGAAGCAATTTTGGGCTCAAGAAACAGAATGGAAAATTCAGGTTAAATCCACCAGCTATTTTCTTTGAGTCCAGTATTGTTCCGATTAGACTAAAGAAAGAATAAGGAGTTGTCTCATCCAAGCATGATGATAGCAGCATATCATATTAAAAATGTGAAATGCTTCTCAAGTCAAGAGCAAAAATAGCTATCATGGAATAAATGTGAACATATTCAAAAATAAGCAAAATGCGGGGCCTTTGGAAGAGGGTGAGAAAAGTATTGATTTATCATCTATAGGGGGAAATCAACCATATGATTAATGGGCTTTTTTTAATTGGAAAGCTGTTTCTGCCTTATTATGTCTTCAGGCACTGGCAAATTTGTGTCCTTGAGATGTTCTGTTCCGATGGAGTTTTAGATGTACCAGCCTTATCCAGCCAACAGCCAGATATTGAGAAAGTACAAGCCGAAACAACCAGACATCTCCAGGTTGTCTATATGAATTAAAAATAGCTCATCCACCCCAAAAGAAATCCCTGCTCAATAGTAGGCTAAAAATCCCGTGTTTTTTTTTTGTTTTGTTTTTCCATAAAACCAGTGGGGTTTGTTCCACTTCATACTGCTATTTAACAGCATCTGAGTTTTGATTTTGCTGTTGTGTGAAAGGTTTACCTACACAGAGCTGTGTGTAGAGACTTTTAACATAGGGGTGTCCAGCCTTGGCAACTTTAAGACCTGTGGACTTCAGCTCCAAAATTCCCCAGCTAACCAGGCCTTAAAAAGTTGCTAAAGTTGGGTACCCCTGCTTTAATTAGAGTAAAGTTGGATAGGCTTCCCCAGTCTGAAGCATTCCAGACTGCAGAACTGAAAATCTCTTGTAGAAAGCCTGGGTGATAGATGTTAGATTTAGAATAACTTCATTGTCACTTTGAATGTACACTAATCGGCATACATTAAAATGAAATTTTGTTGCATACAGCTCTCAAAGGGCCTCCTTTGTGGTTTAGAGCAGTGGTCCCCAACCAGGGACTGGTTCCCTGGAGGAAGGTTTTCCCCACAGGCCAGAGGGGAAATGGATTCACGTTGCCTGCATCTTGCAGATGGGACTTTGCTTGTTTGCATGGCCTAGTTTCTCGCATGCTGTGACCCGATGCCAGTCTACAGACTGGGGGTTGGCGACCCCAGGTTTAGGGAGTGCCAAATTGGACAAGGCTGAAATAATGAATTCTCAGGCATAGGCCAGTAAGACAAAGTTTTAAAGTTCTATCCATAAATAGTGGTATCAAATTTGATCTCCTGATGGTTGAACAAGGAGCCCTACATTCTTTGGAAAAGGAACCAAATATGATTGGTGGAAACTCACTTCACTGACGTCTGACAAAGACTTTTGAGCAAGAAAGCATACAAACCTTGTGATTATAACGTCTTTGCAGATGCAGAAGCTGAAACAGTCCTCGACTTATTCCACCATTGGGACCAGAACTTCTGTGGCTAAGCAAAGTGCTTATTAAGTGAGATGTGCCTAATTTTCCATTTTTTTTTTTTTACCCATGGTTGTTAAGCTTGCCACTGCAGTTGTTAAGTAAATCACATGGTCATTAAGCAAACCTGGCTTCCTTATTGACTTTGCTTGTTGGTAGCCTGCTTGGAAGGTCCGGGGATGCCGTAATGTCATAAATACTTGCCTATTGCCAAGTGCCCCAATTTTGATCATGGGACCATGGGACTGCCTTAACAGGTGTAGGTGCAATGATTGGTTGTGAAGCACTTTTTTCAGTACTATTGTAACCTTGGATAGTCACTAAACTAATGGCTATAAGTCAAGGACTAGGTGTAGTTTTGATTTATTAGGCAAAACAGCCTATCCTATTCACTAAATCTACAATACAGAATCATCCACGTCTCATTTTGGGGTGGATGGCCTTTATGAGGTTATCAGATGTGGTTGCAAATATGGGATAATAAGAATTTGAAATCTATAGAAGCTCTACAGGTAACCCTTGACCTACCCCCACAATTGAGCCCAAACTTTATGTTGCTAAGTAACGTATTTGTTAAGTGAGTTTTGCCCTATTTTTACAACCTTTCTTGCCGCAGTTGTTAAGTGAATCACTTCAATTGTTAAGTTAGTAACATGGTTGCTAAGTGAATTTGGCTTCCTCCCTTGATTTCCCTTGTCAGAAATCGAAAAAGGAGATCACATGACCCTGTAATGGTCATAAATATGTGTCAGTTGTCAAGCATCTGGATTCTGATTAAATGACCACGGGGATGTTGCAGTGGTCATAAAGTGTGAAATATGGTCATTAAGTCACTTTTTCCAGTGCCTTTGTAACTTTGAACGGTCACTAAAAGAACTGCTATAAGTCAAGGACTACCTATACTTACCCTTGTAGATATGCAGGAAAATTATGGGCCATCTAATTTCCATCTACATACATAGAGGAGATCAGAAGTATTGTTTTGGATGGTCAAATACCAAACTGATTGTGTAAAAAACAACAATGATATTACCGTACAAGATCAAATGCAGATTTCATCCAATAGTTCTTGGGATTGGATCATTTTGGACTGAACTGAGAATAGAGAACCCAGCAGTGTTTTCTTCTAGGCAATCACCATATCCCAGCCAGCATTATTTTCAGATGTTATCCATCCTACACTACAGAAACCTTTTGCTGCGGCAAGTAAAGTGACGAACAGGTTTTCAAATTTTATTGCCCTTGGTTTGTGTCTAAGTTTAATAATGTCTTGTTTCTTTTTCCCTGCTGGGATACTAAACAGCAACACTTTCCTGAAAGTGGTTTGGAATCTCTAATTAAAAGCTAAACGCTGAATTTGGGTGAGCTGAAGATTTTATCCTAATATTGGTCGTAAGCCAGAATGTGAATCTGGTTGAGCAGTCAAAACATTGAAATTCAGGTCCACACTCCGTTCAGTTTACAAAACATGCCCTGGGATGGCCTTTTATGAGCAGCAAACACCATGCCCTGTTTAACCATGTTACTCTTGAAAACTCAGTTTCACTTAGACCCAATTACTCAATCCAAAAACAATGAGAAGACTATGCTGGAGTTATAGCAAAGATGACAGCATATGAGAGGTGCTATCCCTTTCTATATGCAGGTTGTCCTTGACTTATAATCGCAATTGGCACCAGATGGTTGTTAAAATGAGTCATGCCCAATTTTTACAACCTTTTTTCCATGGTTGCTAAGTGAATCACTTCAGTTGTTAAATGAACCCGGTGCTTAAGCAAATCCAGCTTGCCCCGTTGACTTGTCACAAAGCTGAAAAAGTTGTGAATGGCGATCATGGGACATGGGACACTGCAACCATCATAAATACATGCCAGTTTAGTGCTCAAATTTCGATCCCGTGACTGCACTGCAATTGTCATAACTGCGAGGACAGGTCATAAATCACTTTTTTCAGTGCTGTTGTAACTTCAAATGATTGCACAACAAATGGTTGTAAGTTGAAGTCTACCTGTAAACCATTGGTTATTAGAATACAGGTTGTTCTCAACTTACCTACATTTGTTTAGTGACCGACTGAAGCTACAACAGCACTAAGTGATTTATGACCATTTTTCACACTTATGACCATTGCAGCATTTCCATGGTTACATGATCAAAATTCGGATGCTTGGGAACTGGCATGTATTTATGATTTTTGCAGTGCCATGAACCACCTTTTGCAAACTTATGGCAAGCAAAGTCAAAGGGGAAGCCAGATTCATTTAACGACAATGTTACTAACTTAAATGATTCACTTAACAACTGTGACAAGAAAGGTCATAAAATGGGGCAAAAATTGTGCTCAATTGTGGTCATAAGTCAAGGACTTTCTATATTAAATAGAACCTCTCCATACAGGAGAAGTAGCTCTTCAAATACAGATTCTACCAAGAAATTGCTACTGTGACCAGCTCTATCTATAGACTTTCTTGAACCTCTGACAGTTCTGGCTGCTGAAAGCAGTTGGCCTAGCCGTAACAATCCAGCAATAGTTCATTTATTGTGTATCAAAGTTATATTCCAGCTTCCCTTCAGCAGCTCAAGATGAGTTATTCAGTGAACTCGGTGCTTTCTTCCATTTTTTTCCTACAACAACCCTGTGAAGTAGGTCAGGCTAGAGCAAAAATAGAAACTATAAAGCAAGACGGACAGTTTTACCAAGTACAAGACTAGTGTGCCTAACGTAGCTAATCCAATTTTCATGTTAAAGTGACCTAATAGGCAGCAGCAACACTAAAACAGAGAGGGGGGAAAAATCAATCCCTTATGCAAGAAGAGGAAAAAATGAATCACATGGTCCCGTTCAATAAAAGAACCCAATTTATATAACAAGCAGGAGATCCGTGGTGCCCTGCCCCCTCCCACTGCCCCAAAGAACATGCTTCAAACATGCCTCCTACTCATGTGATCTTCAAAGGTGCGGCTGGGAATATAGACTTCAGCCCAAATAGGGCAGGTTTTGCCTGGGGACACAGGCTAGCCTTGCTTCATGCAGCTCAGGGATACCATATTGTTACTACAGTTCACTGGAGAATCCACAGTTCTGCACCCCAATAATTCTGTAAACCCAGCGGCTGAGCTGCCCTGAGTTTCCAGTCTCCAGGGCAGCCTCAAATACCAAATAAATGCAGCCCCAAACACCAAATAAATCCCCACCTTCTACCTAAAATAACCACTGGTTCCCAAATGCTCTGAGCCCTGAATTCAATTTTCCTCAGCTTATTTTTCCAGCGCTTCCTCCCAGTCCTGCCCCCAACCCAACGACGCTAGAAAAAGGCCACAATGTGGTACAATGTTCAAGTTCTTGGGGGGGGGGGGACAGAGCCTTTGCACAAGGAGCAAAATCCTCCCAGATACACCTTCACCCACGTTTCTTAACCTCGAGCCCGGGTGGACTACAGCTCCCATCATCCTTACCCAGCAGGGCCAAGATCATGCAGAAGAAAGGCGATTCGAGCTATCGCACCTTTAGAAGGCGCAAAGAAAGGGAGGACTGGTAGGGAACATGCCCAGGAAAAGAGGGGGTGGGGGCAGGCTCCGGCGTCCCTGCAGTTTTACGCCCTCCACCCTTTGTTTCGCCTTCATTGTACGCCTTCTGTCATTTCTTTTGGATTGATTCGATTTATCGCCTGGCATTTGCATTGCTCACTCCGGTGGCTCACAGTTCATCATCCCACGTATTGAGATGCCACATTTCTCCTCCTCTAGCCCACCCCACCTCACCCTACCTGGACCTAACCTCTCTCTGAGGTGGACGCCGGCAAAGCGGCAAACCCCGGGGATTCCTGCAGAGCAACGCCTTTTCTCATGAAAAAACACGATTTCAGTTCCCGCTGGAACTCTTCCGTTAAGCTTCGCTCCCTTCTGCCCCGAATCGCAGACACAGGCTGCCCTTTGTTCGGCTGCGATCCGCTAGTCCGCGCTGCCCCACGCGAAGGGATCCTTCGGGCTGCGCCGCTCCCCTCTCCGCAATCACCTTGAAGCGATCCCAACACCGTTTTAATCCACTAAATCGCCCTCCCAGTGAACCCAAGAATCTCAGATCTTTGGAAGAGATCTCAGGAAGGTTGCTTTCTTTCAAAGCCCAGGACTTCCTGATCTCTTGCCCTGCTTCTTCTTCTTCTTCTTCTTATTATTATTATTCCCTTTTCCTCCCCACCGCCCCAAACCTGAGCAATAATCCCAGTCTTTTATACCGGCGACGCGCTTTTACCTTACCTCTTCACTCTCAGCCTCTGATCCGGCTTACCGCCTTCCAGCAGGCAGCTCCGGCAAGCTAGCAGTTAAAAGAGAGGTGGGTGTGTCTCGCAAGCCACGCCCACTTTCCCGGGGTTTTGCCCCAGCTGTCTTTTTTCTTAAAGGAGCACCTCCCCCCTCCCCATCCCAGGCCGAGGTTTGGGCGAGTAATTGCAAGCGCTCGGCGCGATCAACAAACAAACAAACGACTGGAAAATGGAAAGGGGGCTGCGGGAAGTGAAACGCTTTCCAGGAGACCCAGAGGAAGAATGTAGACCGTGGAAAGGAGGAGGAGGAGGAGGAGGAAGAAGAAGAGGCGGCAGAAGAGAAAGCGCATTGCTGAGAAAGGGACACTCGCTTCGCTCTATCCCCGCCTCCTTCCCACCCATCCTAAGGTTTACCCAGCCCGAGGATGGAATTTCCTGAAAGTTTCTTTCCCAGGGAGAATAATTAGTTCCAGATGGAAGGGGGTAAAGGGGGAGGAAAAGTAGGAGGATTGTTGGAATAATGTAAAGCGGAGGAGAGGGGGGCTGGAAGGTATAGGGGGACCGCCTTTCCCAACCTGGCGCCCTCCAGATGGGTGGGTTGCAGTTTGTCTGACCACTTCCCCGGGCGACACGCTTTCTGCTTTGGGAAACCAGGGAAGGGCGGGCAAGAGAGCGCAGGACATACAAGCGGGCGAGTGCCGGGTGGCTAGGCACCGGGCGACTGAATGACTGAGCGGGCGAAGGAGAAGGGGGCACCTTCGCATGTACAGAGTGCACGCAATAAAGCACGCTCGCATCTGCTTCTTTCCAGCGTGTGTGAAATGCAGAAGCAGGCAGGCGGGAGAGCAGGATCCTGCGTTCAGGTGACGCGAGGCTCCAAGGCATTCCCCGCCAGCTGCATCTGAGACTTAGAAACAGCCAAAACGCAGCCTCACACACCGCTCACTTCCCAGGTCTAGGAGTTTTGGGGAGGGGCTGACTCGGGAACAGCCAGATGCTCTAGCCTCCTGCTCCGACCCCTCCACTGCTGTCTTCTCTCAGGCGATCTCCGCGGCCGGGGCGTGGGTGGAAACGGCGAAGGGGTATTTGTAACTGGGGGGCTCCGCAGCTTGACAAAGCCTTTTGGGGGAGGTCGCATTTTCCGGGGGAAATCTCTTAGGAATTCCCCGGAAAGATCGAAGCTATGGTTGGGTGGGGGCGATCAGGATTATATTTTCTTTCTTTCCGTGTTCCCATGCTTTATCCCCCTCTTTTTCTCCCATTGTTTAAAATTTTTATTTTTTTCTCTTTCTCATTTTTTTTCTTTTCCAGTTTTTTCTCCTATTCTTCTTTCTTCTCTTTCTTTTCTCGGTGTTCCCATTCTTTTCTCTTTTCCCCATTCTTTTCAAGGAAAAATAAAAATCACAGTCCAGAAAGAGCTGAAAAAATAAAAAAAAAAGCATGCCATAATAACGTATGTAATCAGAAAAAAAATACAAATACAATATTAAGCCTAAATGGGTCAATGTATAAAGTCCACCATGTCAGCCACGGGCGCCAAACTTCCGTTGTCCTATTGCCATCAGGTATCATGGCACTTTTCTCCTTCCCGGAGCTGAGGTGGGCATGGCCTGTGCGTGAGGCATCTGGCTTGTGGGCCACCAATTTGACACCCCTGATGTAAGCAATATGACATCTTACACAACATTGCAACATCCTTGATTTACGACTGTTTGATTTGCGACCCTTCACAGTTACCATTCAAAGCACTGAAAAAGTGACTTGCAACCACTCCTTGCACTTACAACTGTCACAACCCCATGGTCACATGATAAAAATCTGGTCCTTTGGCAACTGGCATGTGTATAGGACATTTGCCATGTCCAGGGATCATGTGGCCACTATTTGCTACCTTCTCAATAGGTTCTGACAAGTGGAGTCACGTGAAATTAAACTACTGCATGATTCACTTTATATCCATGGCAAAAATTGTAAAATTGGCTGTGACTCAAAGAGCATCTTGCTTTCCAACAGAAATTATGGTTCCAATTGTGGTCGAAAGTTGAGAACCACCTGAATAATAACAAAAAGTGTATAATAACTAATATATTTGTAAAACAGACCTGTACATTTTAACATCAGCCAAACTTGCCTTAATGAGCTACATCTTCATTATTATGAGGTTATGTACTAATGCTGCACTATGCCTTCTAGTAAAGTTATCAAGAATTTTAATGTGAACTTTTCGAAGAAAACACCAACAGATCCGAATGACTTTTCCCAGCAATTATGAATACAGTGAAAACACAGCAGTGAGTTGGGGCATGTCATGTATATTAACGCCACCAAGAGGTTCCAGTAGGACAATTTCAGTCTTCTCTGCTTCTCACTCCCAAGACACCTGGGAGAAACCCAGTCAGGAAAACTTTTAAGAAATGTTTAATGGGCATGGAGGCAATAATGGTCTCTCTCTCTCTCTCTCTATCTCTACTACAGTAGAACTAATTGTCCAGATCTGTGTTTCTCAAACTTAGCAACTTCAAGGTATATGAACTTCAGATGTCCCCAGTCAGCATGCAAAATATTGACAGTTGAAGCCTACATACCTTAAAGTTGCCACGGTTGAAAAATCTTGCTTTTTCATAATTTAGTTTGCTACCCTGTATTCTATTAAAACTCTCATATAAGTTTGTTTGCAATCTTCAACTGGGTTAAACAGTGCAGCCAGAGGCAACAGTGTTTGAATCAGCATACTCAAATGGGCTAATTTAAAGAATGTGCCCAAAACCTGGGACCCCTGACTCTGGGGAATTAAAATTTGACAAGCCTTGTACCTTATGATTCTTGACTCTTGATGATTGTATCTTTTCTTTTATGTACACTGATAATTTGTCCAAGCAAAGTCCCTGTGTGTCCAATCACACTTGGCCAATAAAGAATTCTATTCTACTCTTCAATATGGCTGCCTTGTTTCAGTCATTTGATCATCATTTCCAATATGGCCTCTTAGTTTTCTACAGGAAAGTCACTGGGGAAGCTGAAAGGAAATCAGAAGTCGCTCCCACTACCAGTGTCCCACGGTCATGTCTTTCTTCCTTTGGTAAGGAAATAACTTTGAAACAATGACCCAACCTATCACAGGTTGTCTAGTCCTTTTTATAACAAGAAATAAACCGCATTCTTGTTGCAAACTGCTACAAAGCAAGGAAATAATTCTTCCCCTCCGCCAACATTGCTGTTTATTCAGGGATGAATGCAAATCAGGGTCCCTCCTTTGGCAAACAGAAACTTAAGTCATCTCTCCTTATCAGAGGTCATCACAGAATACTGTAGAAACAACATCCATAGATTAATTTCTGTTTGTCTGCCTGAGTATGCGCTACCCAATCAATTTCCATAAGAGCCCTCCTGGAGCCAGTAAGAATAGGAAAATTCCTGTCTCCTCGCGGAATGTTACTCATAATTTTATAGACCTCTGAGGCATAGTCTCTTGGCTAATTGTTGGAATTTCAAGTTCTGTTGTCCTCTCCTGATTATGGTTGTCTTTTTTTTTAATCTTTGAACCTTTCCAACTCTGTATCAGAATCTACAAATGAAACTTGTAGATTCTGTGAAAGGACTATTTTACTAAAGGCTTGAAATCAGTTCTATACAACTTGTTCGCTTATGGTCAAATCCTTCTGCATTCAGTGGGTTCCCTCCCCTACAACTCAAGACATAAAAATGCAACCTCACTGTTTAATTGAGATGCAACCTTTTCTGTATGTATTCGATGAAACCCTAAATCTTTATGGGCTTGCCAGACACTTAGGTGCCAGGAGATGCTCTGTGACTGTGCTGTAGCAGCCATAAATTCAATCAAAAATTTATTAGTCTAGAAATTCTTAGTTGCCTCTCTTAACTCAACATTATTTTTGAACTCATTAATCTGAATGAGCATGGTGATGTTGATTTATTGGACTGCTATAGCAGACTGTCATTCATTTATTAATTAAATTTACATAGCTTTATATATCTGCCCATCTCATGCATATGATTTTGGATGGCATACACATTTAAAAGACCAAACTGAACGATCAACATAATTGAAACACAACTATTAAAAACAGGGTTTTTTTAAAAAAAAACTTTATAACAAAAAGAAATGCATTCTAAACTTGTACTGTATATGTTAGTATAACATATACAGTACAAGTTTAGAATGCATTTCTATGCATTGGAAGCTATTGTCTTCCAACAGCTGAGAATTGTTAATTATTTAGTTCTTTTACCAGTTTCCTTTCTTAACCATATCATGTCTGTCCATCCATCCATCCATCCATCCATCCATCCATCCATCCATCCATCCATCCATATCTATCATCCATCTAGAATAGAATAGAATAGAATAGAACAGAACACTTTATTGGCCAAGTGTGATTGGACACACAAGGAATTTGTCTTGGTGTAAATATTCTCAGTATACATAAAGAAAAGATACATTCGTTAAGTACCAAGAATCATAACATACAACACTTAATGATAGTCATAGGGTACAATCAACAATCAAATCATACTAGGAAACAGTCAATATAAATCGTAAGGATACAAGCGACAAAGTTACAGTCCTACATTCACAAGTGGGAGGGGATGGGTAATAAGGAGTGATGAGAAGATTAACAGTAATAGTAGTGCACACTTTGTAAATAGTTGAACAGTGTTGAGGGAATTATTTGTTTAGCAGAGTGATGGCTTTCAGGAAAAAACTGTTCTTGTGTCTAGTTGTTCTGATGTGCAGTACTCTATAGCGTCGTTTTGAGGGAAGGAGTTGAATCTATCTATCTATCTATCTATCTATCTATCTATCTATCTATCTATCTATCTATCTATCTATGTCTATCTTATCAATCTATCTATCTATGTCTATCTTATCAATCTATCTATCTATCTATCTATCTACATATCTACCTAATCTAACATCTAACATGTATCTATATACCACTAAAGACATTAGCTAACTATTTCAGATTCCAGGAACCCTAACCCTAAGCCTAACATTAAAGAAATGAAAATCAATTAAGAATAGTAATGGTTAAGTAATTAAAAAGGTATGGATATGCACTGAAATGGACAAATTAACTTTGGAAATAAAAAATAAGGATGAAACTGAATATTTCAAAATATGGGATAAATTCTACCAATGAATATTTCAAAATATGGGATAAATTCTACCAATGGTGGGGGGAAAGGAAGGACTCAGAATTAAAATAAGACAAAGTTATTAGAATAGAAGACTAGAAATATGGAAATTTGTTGAAATGTACAAAGGTATATGTTATGTAAATATGTATTATATGTTATATACAATAGATATGTATGACAAACAGGATTGTCAGGACGATCACATCACGTCTATTGTTTTAGTGCTTTAGTCAATTAAAAAAAAGAATAGTAATGGCTAAACAAATACCTCCGTATTCCTAACTAAACTGAGTTTCTGGCTTTCATGCTGTTAAAAAAAAAAAAAAAAAAGCACGCCTAAGCAGTATGGAACAAAATAATTTTTTCTGGTGTTATCGGAGAAGAAGAAGAAAAAAAAGAAATAACATGCATTATGCTAAGTTGATTTAAAGTACATAAATAGGATAATGCCTGAACTACTAAATCAGATTAAAGCTGTGAGAAGTCCCGGGTAAACTCACCCACTTCCCATCATGGCACAAAACCACATGGTCAAGATATAGCCTAAATGCACACGATGGGGTTCCAGGGCCTTTCGGCCATTGCCAGCATGGTCAGTGGTGGGGGATGCTTACAACTCTGTAATATCTAGAAGCCCACTGTTTCCCTCTCCCTGAATTGCTGCAGGAGTTGGTTGCCTTAAGATCAGAAGCTTTCAATGAGATTACACCCATCGAGTACATTCTTTCTCATGTCCAGAGCCAATATAAATCCTGAGTAGTGTTTAGGCTTGTCTTTTGAAATACTTGATTAGATTTGCCTCTTACTCCTTCTGAGTCCTGAGGCAGATAAAATAAACTTTTGAAGTGGACTGAGACCTTCAGCCAGCACGCAAACAGCCAGCTTTTCCATCCAGTGGGCCAAGCCACAATTTTCAAAGCAATTTAGAGGAGAAATCACAGCTTCTTTACAACTCAGAAATCTGCATTTTACAATGTATGCTTAAGTATCTGTCCCTCAGCCTTCCTCTTTCTTTCTCAGAATGGTTTCTCCTTCCTGCTTCTCCTCTTCTCCTCCTTCCTTCCCCAAAACAGTCATACTAGAAATAATTTTTCCATTAAAAAAAATAGCAGTCGAGTTTGAAGCCTGCTATACATCACTATGAGAGGGATAGGGAAAGTTTAACCTTTTCTGAATAATTAATTTCCCAAACTCCTATGGTTATAAACAGTAATTTCCTCCTCAGAAAAACCTTTAAAAAGGGGTGGTGGTGTATGTAGAAATGATTTAGCGATTTTACTACAGCAGAGAAAAATCACTAATCTTGATTTACCAGGCATCATAAAGGTTTTCTTTTCAAATATGATAATTATAGAGTAACAGAATTGGAAGAGTCTTGGAGGTTTTCTGGTCCAATCTCCTACTCAGGACACACTATACCATTCCAGACAAATGGCTTTCCAAACTCTTAAAAACCTCCAGTGATGAAGCATCCACAATTTCTGAAAGCAAGCTGTTCCACTGGTTAATTATTCTCATTGTCAGATATTTTCTGCTTAGTTCTAGATTGCTTCTCTCCTTGGTAAGTTTCCATCTGTTAATTGTTCTGCCCTCCAACGTTTTGGAGAATCGGTTGATCCCCTTTTCTCTATGACAGGCCCTCATATATTGAAAGACTGCTATTAAGTAAAAAAAGTGAAGGGCATGTGATCGTTTTGTTCAACCCTCAGAAAAAGTTGAATCCAATTATCTTGGAAAGACGATGCCCGAAGAATGGAAAATGGATTTGGATGGTGATTTTAATAATCAAGAGATTGCTTTATATATAGTAGGATGAGGTGATCAATCTGTGAGTTGGATCATTGAGGTTTCTGCACACCAGACAATTCATATATATTGGGTTGCCTAGGTTAGTGTTCCAGGGATCTGTAGACTAATGTATTGGATCTGCCATGCCAATGTATTGGCTGTCTCCCAGAAAGTGAAATAGGAATGGTTAAGTCCTGCCATTATGGCTACGTTGTGGAGAGTTGTTGCTTCTCATTGAAAGTAGATTTCAACTCAGAATCTGTGAAACCAGAGAGTTCACGAGGTTTTTTTCCTCCTTTATTTTCTCTCAAAGTTAATACATCAAAACAAAGAAAAATTAAAAGCAAATAAGAAGTATAATATACACGACATGGGTGTGTATATTATCATATATGTACAGATACATAAATTGATAGATGATAGAAGACAGATATGGTAGAGAGAAGATAGATGATAGATGATGATGAAGATGATGAAGATAGAAATCTATAGTAAAGGTAATAGAAGATATAGATGATAGATAGATGATATAGATTGATGATATTGACTTTGTAGTCCTATTGGCCAATCACTTAAATATGAGCCAGCAGTGTGCGACAGCAGCCAAAAAAGCTAATACAATCTTTGGTTCTGTAAACAGAGGCATAGAATCAAAATCATGTGAAGTATTAGTACTGCTTTATAAAACATTAGTTATCTAAGGTTTTATACTGGAATACTGTGTCCCGTTTTGGTCACCACATTACAAAAAAGATGTTGAGATTTTGGAAAAAGTGCAGAGAAGAACAATTAGGATGAATTTAGTCTGGAGACTAAAACATATGAAGAACAGTTGCAGGAACTGGGTATGGCTAGTCTAGAAAAAAGAAGGACTGGGGTGACATGATAGCAGTATTCTAATATTTGAGTGGTTGTTGAGAAAAGGGAATCGTCTTATTTTTCACAGCACCAGAAAACAAGACAAGAAACAATGGAAGGAGACTAATCAAGGAGAGAAGCAATTTGGAATTAAGGAGAAACTTCATAATAGTGAGAACAATTAACCTGTAGAACAGCTTGCCTTCAGAAGTTGTGGCCGCTTCATCACAGGAGGTTTTTAAGAAGGGTCTGGACATTATCTCAAATTGGAGGGTCTCATGACAACACCATTTCATTATAATCAAGCATAATCTACCCCTTGTTCATGTCACAGTTTTTTTCCATCCAGAGAATAATTGGGGCGATAAATTCATCTTTCTTCTGTTGGGCTAATCTCTTAATGTTAATCTTAAGAAAAGGGAAGATAATCTATCTCCATTGAGGGGCCTTCAGTTTCCATGTAACAGATATATAGTTGAAAAGAAAAAGTAGAGGTCCGAACATATAAAACCTGCCTTAATGTCCAATTAATATGAATCATTACTTCTTCCCAGGAGAGTCAACGGGTACGGTTAATTAGAATTACATGTGAGACAAAAGGGAATAGAGAAACTTTCCGATGCCAGAATTTATAGCTAATTATTATTAAAATGTTTCACTGTTTTGTCCTTTCAAGATTATGGACAATTCCCTTCTCTCTCAAACAATGCCCTCTGCTTTTTCAGTGAGTTTGGAGTTACATTTTGACCTCTATTCTTTCCTGTTCCAGAAAAGGTCCAGGAAATTATAATCAGCCAGTTTATTCCGAAGACATTGATGAAAAGCTTTAACAATAAGTTAATCGCGGAAAACAGTGTTTTTCAAACTTTGACAACTTTAAGATATGTCTTAAAGTTCAAGAATTGTCTGAGTTGAAGTCCACATATATTAAAGTTCCCATGATTGAAAAACATTGTTTTTACATACTTAATAATGTATTGTTAAAGCAGCTGATAAAAAAGACAAGCCTTGATCAAACAGAATGAACTCCTGTGAATGAATGTGTTGAAAAACAGCAACAGAAACGTTAGAGGTTTTTGACAAAATCCTTTTCAAAACTTTTGAAATAAAAAGTAATAAGAGATCTTCTTAAAAACCACTAATCCTTTAAAGAACAGAGCATCTTTCCTTCTTTAGAAGAAAAACAAGATAGGGAGTCCTTGACTTAAACTGTTCATTTAGTGATGGTTCAAAGTTACAATAGCACTGAAAAAAAGCGACTTATGTTCTTAATATTTACAACTGGTCATGTGATCAAAATTTAGATGCTTGACGACTCACATTTATGACGGTTGCAGTGTCCCGTCGTCATGTGATCCCCTTTTCCAACCTGACAAGCAAAGTCGATGAGGAAACCAGATTCACTTAACAAACATATTACTAACTTAAAAATTGTAGTGATTCACTTAACAACTGTGGCAAGAAATATTGTGAAATGGGTAAAACTCACATAACAATTTTTTTCACTTAGCAACAGAAATTTTGGGCTCAATTGTAGTCTCAACTGGAGGGCTACTTGTAGTGCCAGCAAAACATGAAGGTTATCAACTATGGTCCATATAATTTGGATTTTCTATAAATTGATGAAAGGCAACTGCAAATGTAATTGCTTGTCTCAAAAAAGCAGAAAGTAAGAGTAAGTCACCAGTTTTTGCAATGGAGGTTCTATATGAATTAAATGTTGATGTATTATTTGTTTGGTTGCCCCAAAGGTGTTTTTTCAAGAGGCAATTAGACTTCCTTTGTTTTTCCTTGATGACGTTTTGCTTCTCATGCAAGTAATTTCTTCAGTTTTGAATGAATGGTAGAGAATGGAAGGGCTGAGGAAGGAATGGAAGTCCTGTTGCCTCTTGAAAAAGCTCCTTTGAGATAACCATGACCTGGACGATTGAGAATCTCAATAGACATATGCTTGGTTGTTTTAGGGTTGGCTGCAGTGGTTCTTCCTTGATGTCTCCTTTAAATTGATCCTTGCCAACCCAGCTGAGAAACTCCAGGAATGTTCAATGTGAATTAAAGTTGTGAGTATCCAAAGCAGCCTGGCAGGCATATCTTCTTGCCACAAACATCTCTGAATTGCCATGTGGGAAGAGAAGACTATCCATCAGAAGCCAGATTTGCTCCAAACATCACATTCTGCTGATTTCTGAGCTTGTCTCTGAGAGAAAGAAGAATCAAACCATTGTTTTGGATTAGTGCAACTGTATGAGACAACAGGATACCCTGGCTTCAAGAAATCTTCCACTTCTCTAAGATGCGTTTCTTTTCCAGAAAAACCCAACATCCAGTTAATGGATTTTTGGCAGAGGGAGGGGTTTTTTTTGGTAAATAGTAGATTTTCAGCCGAAATACTGTCAGCTGAGCTGGGGAGGGAATAATGTTTTTCATTTCCCCAGTAAATCAATTGGTTGCAAGCAAAGTAGAGGGCAGGAAATGCGTTGCAGGCACTGCTAATTCCCCTCCTGGGCCCAGAGCTGCAGATTTCCTGTGCTGGGCCCTTGCCTGTGTGGGAGGCTCAAACATGAATTTGAAGGGAGATATACGGAGCAGGGAAAATTGACTTAAAGGAATTCCTTGCCAGTCTGGAAAATTATGGCAGTTTATGAGAGCTGGGAAAACCTGCAAGCTGAGGCTAAAACTTCTAATTGCTCAAAGAAACAGAGAACAGATGAGGTAGATTGGAGGAACCACAGAGTAACTACTTGTTGATTACAGGGTACTTGCAAATTTCCCAGGGAGATAGATATTACACCTGAAGTGCAAGTTTAGACTGCAGACATTACTAATAAAGGAGAATATTTGTAGCTCAGGGTATAAATGAAGGGGTCCTTGGTGTTCTCTGAGCTTGGTGGTTTTCTTGCAGATGGTTCATTACCCAAACTAGGTAACATCATGAGCACTGTTGTTGGACATCCCCATAGTCATGTGATCAACATTTGGGCACTTGGCAGCCAGCATGTTGGCCATGTGATTGCCATTTGTGGCCTTTGTGTCAAAGTCAATGGGGGAAAATCAGATTTGCTTAACAACCTCATGATTCAATTAAACAACTGAAATGAATTGTTTGATAATCGTGATTAAAAACGGTCATAAAATTTGGTGCAACTGATTTAGCAAGGGCCTTGCTTAACAATGGAAATTCTGGAAGCAATTGTGATAATAAGTTGAGGATTACCTGTATGTAGAAATAAAGAGGCAACTAAATTTGCCTGGTTTATTAACTTGTCTAATTTACATCCTACACCTTTATCCAAGATGTATTATGGTTGCTTAGAGGCAAGTTTCAATCCAAGAAAACAGGGAAACAGTTGTTTGCAGATCTTCAGTATCAACCAGACATAGATGACAAACACCCCGTGGGTTTATTTGACATAGACAATTCTCCTTGATGAAGTAAGAATTTAAATAATACTGAAGGTGGCTCTCATTGCAGTGGATTAAGTGTCACTCATAGGGCTACCATTCCCGGCCTGCAAAAAATTGGATGACCACTAGCTAGCAGGAAAGGAAGAGAATTTTCTGTTTTGCTTGCTGTCTTCTGATGGTTATCTCAATTTTTGTAGCCAGATATGATAGTTCTAGTCATCGGTATTTGCTAGCCACATTAGTAAGCATTAGAAGCAACCTAGAACTAAGGAGAAATTTCCTAATGGTGAGAACAATTCACCAATTGTTAATTAATCAATTCACCAATTGTCTTGCCTTCAAAGATTGTGGGTGTGCCATCGTTTTTAAGAAGAGACTGGACAGCCATTTGTCTGAAATGGTATGGGGTCTCCTGCTTGAGCAGGGGGTTGGACTAGATGACCTCCAAGGTTCCTTCCAACTCTGTTGTTCTGTTGTAGTTCTCTTATAGTAATTTAACATTCTCTTGTATTCCTTACAACTCTATGGAAGTAGTAGAGGAAATGCCAGAAGGAAGAGAGAGAAAAGCAAAGCACAACCCTTTCGTTAATTTTCAAGCAAGTCTAATTGCTATTTCCTTGTTTCTTGAATTCCTGAGAATTCCACAAGGATTTCGGAGAGGCCACCCTGAAAATAACCAGGTCTGATTCATACACTTCCTACAAAGGATAACCTTTGGCCCTTCAGCACAGTTTTCTTCATGAAGTTTGACCACAATAAAAGGGAAATGATTCAGGGCTTTCCAGACACCAGTATCAGCCTCTCTAGGGAATCCATGATACAAATGTGCAAAACTACATTATTTACACATTTTCTGTAATTGTCTTTAATGATATCACCAGCTAAGAGTGGGATTGGGAAAATTTGGATGCAGTTCCTAAAAACAGCCATGCTATGATATCATCAAAGCTGTGGGAACTAAGCCTCCTTCTCAGGGCTGTTGGAGATAGGATCTTCACTGGCGTAGCTAAAATTTGCTAGCACAACTTGGAGTAGCCTTTGTTCCCTCCATTAAGATGGGTGTTTACTAGGATTTCTCTAAGTTTCCATCATGTCCGCATATAATATTGGAACCATGAAAGTATTATTTGCATATTCCCCAAAACACAGAATTGCTCAGAGTAACTCGAGAGAAAAAGATGAGTGTCTTATACAACTTTGGGACGTCCCAGCCCTGCAGCCTCATTTTACACACTGTGAGTAGGGCTAGATATTTTTCCAAAGGGACTCTATGTAACTCCAGCTTGCAAGAAGTCAATAGGGAACTATAGAGTCCTGTTTCACCATGGGAGGTCCACTGGATGACACACTATGACTGTACCAGAATGTACCAACTTTCCTTACCACTTAAAGAAAAAGTCATTTAGCTGCATTTAGATAGTGAAATCCCTATGACATTTTACCTCAGCAAATCGTATGAATTAATTCCCAGGCCTTGTCATTGTGAAGGCTGAAATGCTTCAGATCTGTTCGCCCAGTTGCCAGATCTGATTTAGTATCAAACCAAGATTCTGTTAGTGAATTTCAAAGATTCTCTCTCCTTCATTTAGATTAATTTATGTGATGAAACATAGCCCGCTGGGCTGCAAAGGAATTAAGGATGGTTCTGTAATAATAATTGAGCTCCCTCTGTGTCAACAAACACAGTCCTTGACTTAACAATCACAATTGGTGGAAGATTTCTATTGCTAAGCGAGGCAGCTATTAAGTGATTCATGCCCAATTTGATAATTATTTTTGCCACCATTGTTAAGCAAATCACTGCAGTTGTTAAGTGAATCATATGGTCATTAAGCAAATCCAGCTTCCCCCATTGACTTTGCTTATCGGAAGCCAGGTGGGAAGGGACCCTGGGATGCTGAAACTGTTGTAAATATATTTGGCTGCCAAGCACCCCAAATTTGATCATGTGATTGGGTGTGCTTCTGCTTCGATGGTTGTAAGTGTAATGACCATTTTTTTTCGGTGCATTGTAACTTCAAACAGTCACTAAATGATTGGTTGTAAGTCAAGGACTACCTATAGATCGGCAGCAAGGCAACATCCCTTGCATAGGAAGATGGCCTGCAGGGTTGATTTAGCTATTTGCTTTCCTCACTGGACTTGACTAAACATTCAGTGTATAAATGGAGATAATGATGATAATGTTAATCATTCAGTCATGTCTGATTTGCAGTTCTAAGGTCTGGGTCTCTCCACATCTTCCAATCTTGCAATATTTCTTTCAGTTTTTCTATGCTCTGACTGGTGTCAGCTTTGATGGTATCCAGCCGGCGTGTTTGTTGACAGCCTGGTTTCCTTTTACTGCAAACTCTTTCAAACATAATTGCCTTCACCAGAGAATTCCTCTGCATGACACGGCCAAAGTAAGTGAGATACAATTTCATAATTTTGCCTACTAGTGACATATCTGGAGTTATAATAAGATTGCAGCTTATTAGTCCCCCTGGCATCACTGGTTGTTTTGGACTAGGTGAGAGGAATGATGCAGGGGATAATTTTGCTAAGAAAACAGACAGATTATGAATACAGAGTTC
>NW_020769361.1:3348093-3371410 GCF_900518735.1 Pseudonaja textilis
ACTATGTCCTATGCAGACATCAGTGGATCATATCAGTCCTTGCTGTTAAGGATTAATGTCATCAAAAGTTTGATATCACCAAAATATAATATCACCCCACTACATATATAATAATGGAGGAAAATTGGTTTGAACTAATGGACACTGCTAAGAAGGCTCCTGATGAACTGGGGTAGAAAATTTAATCGACCAATATTGGAATTGCAAAAGAACACATATCTCATGTGGTGTTATGGGAATATAAAAAATTTCATAGAATTTACATTCCTATCCACCGTCAAAGGACAGGTCATAATGTCTCAGACAATCTGAAAATTAAAAGACACATCCTCACACATATTCAAGAAACATTTCACAAGTAACGCAAACTATTTCAATTTCTAAGCCCTAGAACTAAAAATAAAAATCTATGTACTTAGGTTATTTTTTTGTCAGAAACGTGCTGCTGTCACTGATGCTTCTGGCTACCAAACCAGAAACCTAAAATTGCAGCTTGCCTCCTAAGGAGGAATGAGCACCGGATGGTACCATCAAAGAGGAGAAGAATTCAAGATGCTCAGGTGAGGAATCTTTTCCCTTACCTCACCATTTTACCATCTACCGTGGACCGTACAGACATTGTTTGATTCCTGTTTTAGTCAGCTAATAACACCAAGCAGGGTTGATGGGAGTTGCAGTCTGTCACCCAATTGTGCCCCGTTTCTCAAATCTCGGTAAAGGAAGAAAGGGAAATAGTATCCTCATTTATTTTCAAGAATGCCTCAGTTTATTGGTTATAAAATTGACTAATGACATTCCTCAAGAGACTTAATTGGGAGCTTTTGCCAGTAAATATAGTCTTGCACACTGCAAACCAAACATGCTCTGCATAAAAATGGTCAGACTGGGGATGAGGAAGACATAAAAGGAATGCATTTTATGAGGGCAGGAAGTGGATTTTCTGACAGGATTAATGACTAGCGAAGAAGGAACGACTGCTGACTGGGTGGATGGGGAACAATTCAGTGCAGCTCCAAAAATGAATGGGCACACAGATTGGCGGAGGGTAACGCATGGCCCCACATTGTGCCTCCCCAGTTTTTTTAGCCCACGCGCTGGGGTCAGGGCTGAGCTGGCGGGATCTTATTTCAGAACGAAAACAGAGCCACTCGAAATGCTTTTGGTTAAACACAAGCTTCTTGACTGGAGCCAAAGGCGCCAAAAACCAGCTGTTTCTGCTGGAGTTCTTCAGGGGAGTTGTGCTGAATGCAATGAGCACTGTGGCTTTAAGTGGGGGAAAAGCAGAGGGTCAAATATGTGGGTCAGGGGTATTGTGAAAGGAGCCAAAGACATTTATGCCTGTACATGGCACACACATCTAGAAAAGAGTTGGGCAATCGTAGGCCTCAAAGATACACAGCCAGGGCTGGGTTTAATCGCCAAGCCAGGCTAGGCTAGATTACTAGACAACCTTAGAGCCACTGCACAAAGAGGAAACTCAAGGGAGCAATGGCTGGGCCAAAACAACTGGAATTGGCTCTTTCAAGCTGCTGTTCGTCAAAGACCAGCTGAGGAAACCTCCAGGCCTGTGGGAAGAAAGGGATGAACAGAAGCAGCACAGAGAAAGATAATGTCCATAGCAATCACAAGGCCTGAATGAACATATTAATATAGAATGTAGAGATTGTGAAGAAAAAAGGCACAATTTTCTATTACATCAGATCATTCTGTCTAATTCTATTGTCTACTATCCTTTTTTTTTAAATTTTCAGCCCTACTTGGAATGAGCTGGAGCTCATCCTAACACTGAGTTATGGCTCATACTCAAAAAACAATATGTACATGTGTAAATGTCCACATATATATTAAAATCTATATCCCTCTGTAGCGATCTGAGCCAGAAGTGTGCTGCTGCAGCCAAAAATGCTAATACAATCCTTAGTTGTATGAACAGAGGCATAGAATCAAAATTGTGTGAAGTATTAGTACTGCTTTATAAAGCGTTAGTAAGGCCACACTTGGAATACTGCATTCAGTTTTGGTCACCACACTACAAAAAAATAATGTTGAGACTTTAGAAAAAGTGCAAACAGCAGCAACTAAGATGATTAAAGGCCTGGAGATTAAAACATACAGTATGTAGAATGGTTGTGGGATTTGGGTTTGGCTAGTCTAGAGAAAAGAAGGACTAGGGGAAACATAATAGCGGTATTCAGTATTTGAGAGGCTGCCACAAAGAGGAGGGGGTTAATTTATTTTCCAAAGCATAAGAAGGCAGGATAAGAAACAATGGATGGAAACTAATCAAGGAGAGTAACAACCGGGGTGGGATTCCACCAGTTTGCACCTATTTGCTAGAACCGGTTGTTAACATTCTAAGCAGTTCAGAGAACTAGTTGTTAGAAGAAATTACTGGCCTAATCCTGTAAGGAAGGCAGGAAGGAAACATTCTGGTGTTGCTTACAGAAACTGCCCCTCCGTTAACTCTTATTACATTCTTGGCAGGACTAGACTTCTTGTCTCAGGAACTTCTCTGGAGTTTGTTTCCCTTCCTTTGCTGGTACTTTGCTTGTGTGGAGTGAGCATTCAAAGTAACAATGGCACTGAAAAAAGTGACTTATGACCATTTTTCACACTTACGACTGTTGCAGCATCCCCACAGTCATGAGAGGCTAGGCGAGGAGATGCGTGCCTCGATGTGAGTGATATTGAGTTGGCCACACCCAGCCAATAACATAACCACCAAGCCATGCCCACCCCCTAAACCACGCCCACAGAACTGGTTGTTAAAAATTTGAATCCCATCCCTGGAAACAACCTGGAATTAAGGAGAAACTTCCCAACAGTGATGCCAGCGGAATGGCTTGCTGTAAGAAGCCACCAGCGGAATGGCTTGCTGTAAGAAGTTGTAGGTGCTTCATCACTGGAGGTTTTTAGGAAGAGACCGGACAGTCCCTTGTCTGAAATGGTATATGTTATGTTCAGCAGGTCGGGCTCATAGAGATGAGAGACTCAAGTTAAGTGAACAACAGCTCTTTATTTTACAGTCTAGTCCCAAGTAAAAAACAGCGCTCAAGGCGGCTCTTTTTATAGAGCTGGCCGCAACTAGGTAGCCAATGACATCGCTTTGAGTTTCCTGCTATTGGTTTCATCCAATCACGGTAGACTCCTAGCGAGCCAATCACAGCTGTCCTGACTGTCCAATCAGGTAGCTATCTTTGTGGACCAATAGGAATGCAGGGTTTCAAGCCTGCTAATATGGAACACCCCTCCCCTCTTGGTTTCATCCAAGGGGCAGGGTGACATAGTCACGTAGGTAGGCAGGTCTTCGGACCTGCCTACTTGACCTGCACGTCTCAGTAGGTCTCTGGTCATCGCCTGGTTCGGACGGGCTCCACGTCGCTCTCAACCATCTTGGTGGAACCGCCTGGAAGGGTGAGCCAGGCCTATAGCTGTGACTCCCGCCTGGTCCGCCCGGGTTGGTTGAGTTGTTCGCTCTGCTGCTCCCACCTGGATTCTCTGGGCTGGTCGAGCTTGTCCGGCTACTCCTTTCAGGTGAAGCACCCGTCTGCAACAGTCCTGCGTTTTCAGGTGAGTATGGTTGGTTGATTGTTTGGCTTCTGATTGGGGGGGAGAGTGTTCTGTTTGTGTTAAGAATTTTTCTTTTTCAATGTTTGAGGTTCCCCCGCCTCTGATTTCTTTGTTACTGTCTGTGGGAGGTGTGCTGGCCAGCCTTGACCGTAACTGGTCGATGTGTCACTTCCAGCTTCGCCCATCGGTTGTTTCTAGGCAGTATGATGGGGGTCCAGTTATTTGGGTGATCTGTGCGGGTACCCAGAGAAAACAGTGTCGCCGATGTTAAATGCGCGGTGTCGGCTGGTGGAGCCTGGGGGTTTCTCTGGATTATATGTGGGGTGTAAACGGTCTAGTGGTGAACGGAGTCTTCTGCCCATAAGTAATTCCGCTGGGCATTTGTTTGTGGTTGTGTTAGGCGTGATATGTTGTATGCGTAGCATTTTATTAAATTTTTCCTGAATGTTGCCGCCTTCTATTTTTTGTATGGTTTTTTTTGTAAACTGAATCATTCGTTCCACCTGCCCATTCGCCGCTGGGTGAGTGGGCGATGTTAAAGCATGTCTGATGCCTCGGTCAGCCAGGTATTGTTCGAATGCCAGTGTGGTGAACTGTGGTCCGTTGTTGGACACTAGCACATCTGGCAAACCGTGTGTGGCAAAGAGTTTGTTGAGTTTCGTTATGATGGCTTCAGTAGTTGTTGTTTTCATAGTGCTAACTTCCAGCCAATTTGAATAAGCATCGATGGTAATTAGAAATGTGTGTCCTTTAATGGGGCCGGCGAGATCTATATGGATCCACGACCAGGGGCCTCTCAGGGTTTCCCATTCCAGGGGTGGTGCTGTGGGGGGGGGGGCAGATCATGTTTGTTGGCATCTGTTGCAAGCGGTTACCTATGTTTCGATCTGCTTGTCCATCCCTGGCCACCAAGCGTAATGTCTGGCCAGGGCTTTCATTCAGACAATGCCTGGGTGCCCTTCATGCAACATGTCCAGTACTCGTTTTTGTAAGGTCGCTGATATTACCACCCGGTCTCCCCAAAGTATGCACCTTTTTTGCAAGAAAAGTTCAGTTTGCCACCCGGTCTCCCCAAAGTATGCACCTTTTTTGCAAAAAAAAGTTCAGTTTGCCGGTTCCTAAAGGCTTTAAAAGGTTCAGTTTTGTCATTTTCTGGCCAGCCCCTCTCTATCCAGCTCAGGACTCGCACCAGCCGTGTATCTTTTTTTGTTTCGTGGGCAATGTCTGGCACGGTCAGGAGTGGGCTGGGTAAAGTTTCTATTTGAAGGACCGGTATCGTGGGTGCTGGGTCATCTTGCATGTCTGGAAGGGGGAAACAGCTTAAAGCATCAGTGTGCAAAATGTCCTTACCGGGTCGGTGAGTGAGCTGGTAATTATAGGCGGCCAGGAACTCGGACCACCTAGTCATCCTAGGTGACAGGATGTTTGGGGCGGCCTTGTTGCCTGCCAATAAGCCTAGCAGAGTTTTGTGATCAGTAATGATTGAAAAGGTCCTACTGTAGATGTATTCGTGGAACCTTTTCACTCCGGAAACGATTGCTAGGGCTTCCTTGTCCAGCTGGCTGTAGTTTATTTCTGGTTTGGACAGGGTTCCTGAAAAGAAGGCGATGGGTGCCTCTTTCCCATTTGGCAAGGTATGACTGAGAATTGCCCCAACTCCAAAAGGCGATGTGACTGTTAGTGGTAGGGTTTCATTATATTAGATGAGGACTGCGTCGGAGGGTAAGAGGTTTTTTGTCTGTTGAAAGGCGTTTTCCTCCCATTTCCCCCAAGTTCAGGAGGTGGATTTATCCAACAGTCTATGCAATGGTTCCGCCACGGTCAACTTTTGGGGTAGGAAAACATTATAAAAGTTAATGAGTCCTAAAAATGCCTAAACTTCTGTCTTGTTTTTCGGTCTGGGGGCTTCCTTGATGGCTTTGAGTTTTTTCTCAGTGGGGTGAATTCCGTGTTTGTCTAAGAGGTACCCCAAGAATTCAACTCTCTCGGTGCATAGTTGGCATTTCTCTTTTTTAACTTTCAGGCCAGAGTCTTTGAATTTTTGTAGTACTGCCCTTAGAAGTTTTTCTAGTTGTTTTTTATTAGCCACTGCCAATAGCACATTGTCAAAATAAGGCACTACTCCCTTAATTCCCTGTAGCAACCTTTCCATGAGGCTTTGGAAGACCCCAGGCACGATGCTGATGCCGAATTGGAGGTGGTTGCATTTAAATGCCCCCCGGTGTGTTACAATCGTCTGTGCCTCGGCAGTTTCTGCATCAACCGGCAGCTGTTGATAGGCTTGTGCCAGGTCGAGTTTTGCAAAGACCCGGCCTCCCCTCAATGAGTGCAGGAGGTGCTGAACTACTGGCACGGGGTAGGCACTTTGCTGTAGGGCATGGTTGAGAGTGGCCTTATAGTACCCACAGATTCTTATGGAGCCATCTGGCTTGATAGGGGTGACTATAGGTGTTTCCCAGCGGGCATGGTCAATAGGCTGTACTACCCCTTGTGCGATGAGCTTATTTAGTTGCTCATCGATTTTGGGCTTGAGTGCAAAAGGCACTCGTCGTGGTTTGAGACGGATGGGGGCGATGTCTGGGCTGAGATTGAAGGGGATTGGGGACCCCTTGTACTTGCCTAAAGTGTCATCGAAGACCTCTTGGAAATCTCGTGTGAGCGTCGCCTCCCAATCTTCTTCGTTTGTGTGGTGGATGCCTGCCATTTCTATTCCTAGCGATGCGAACCATTGTAGCCTGAGCAGGCTGGGTCCACGCTGGTGAGTGGCAGTATGTTGGTGTGGCCTTTGGACGTGATTTTGAAGTGCCCGATGCCAGCTACAGGAATGCAGTTCCCTTGGTAGTCTCTGAGGATCAGTTTTTGGTTGCTTAGCTCATGTTGGTGAATTCTGGGTATTAGGCATTTGATGGTGTGCCATGAGACCATGGAAAGGTAGGATCCGGAATCCACCTCCATGGTGCATGGTTGGTCTTCGAAGTCCACCACTATGCATACCTTTCGGGCGTCTATGGTTGATGAATGGCTGATGACAACCGTTTGGTGGGTCTCTTCCCTCCGTGGTGCCTTGTTGAATCGTTTGTTCCAGATGTCTCGGCTCCATCGGCTGTCAGTCTGGCGATCCCGATGCTTGGGGCGGAGTGCCATCTCATCGTCTAGGGCTGCCACCTCGACGCCGGGGACTGTGGTTATGTTTATTTCAGCATACTTTTGCGATGTGCCCCCGTTTCTCACAATGCCGACAAATAGCATCAAGGAAATGGCATTCAGAATGGGGGTGATCGCCTCCGCAGCCGGTGCACTGGAACCCCGATTTACGACCCCGCCAGTCCCGTTGGTTGCGCTCCAACTGGAGTCAGTGGATCTCTTACTCCTCATAGTTGCTGTCAGAGGGGGATTCGATGTTGCTGTGGTGGGTGGTGGTGGTGTGTTTCTCCGATGTTGAAACTGTCTCACTGACAGGATGGTGGTCGGTTCCATTTGATCGCTGCATCTGGGCCACTGATTTGCGGGTGGCTTCTGCTGCAGTTGCTTCAGCTAGGGTGTTGGCAAGGGAGATATCAACCTTGGCCACCAGCTTGCTTTGTAGTGTGGGGTCTTTTAGGCCGAGGACGACCCAGTCTCGCATGGCCTCATCTAGGTCAGTGAATCCACACAAACCTCCAAGGTCCCTTAGATCAGCCATGAATTCGCTGATGCTCTTGCCCTTGCGGTGGTCTTGTCGGTAAAAATCGTGCCGGAGAATGAGGGTAGGCACGGCCAGGGCGTAATGGTTTCGGAGGATGGGTGCGAGGTTGTCCCAATCCATCGCCTTGACGTCCGCAGGTTTCGCCAAAGTCTTGGCCATTTTAAACACGGCGGGCCCGCAGTGTGTTAGAAATATGGCCCGTTTCCGATTGCCGTTGGTGTCTTTCAGGTTGCTGCATTCCAAAAACATCTGAAACCGGTCGATGTAGGACTCCCAGTCCTCAGTGGCCAGGTTAAAGGGTGAGGGTGGCGTGGCATTGCTGGCCAACTTGATGGTCGTTTTCGCGCCATTTGCCACGTGCTGGATTGTATTGTTGTCTCACAATCCCATCCTTGTCACCAGTGTTATATTTGGCAGGTCGGGCTCATAGAGACGAGAGACTCAAGTTAAGTGAACAACAGCTCTTTATTTTACAGTCTAGTCCCAAGTAAAAAACAGCGCTCAAGGCGGCTCTTTTTATAGAGCTGGCCGCAACTAGGCGGCCAATGACATTGCTTTGAGTTTCCCGCGATTGGTTTCATCCAATCGCGGTAGACTCCTAGCGAGCCAATCACAGCTGTCCTGACTGTCCAATCAGGTAGCTGTCTTTGTGGACCAATAGGAATGCAGGGTTTCAAGCCTGCTAATATGTAACAGTATAGGGTCTCCTACTTGAGCAGGGGGTTGGACTAGAAGACCTCCAAGGTCCCTTCAAGCTCTGTTCTGATTAATTGATCAGAAATCAGGGGGGAAAACCTCAGTGCTTGATTGGTGGTTTGTCTAAACTGGTCATTAGAAAAACTATTTCTGTAGCAGATGTGAGCTTGGTAATAGTGCAACATTGAATAAATTCAAAATTCTGCACCGGATGTTGTCCTCCAATTTTAATGGACGGAAAGGGAATTTCATTTCACAAGGCTATAATTTAGAGGGATAGCAGCCTGGGACAAAAAACAAAATTTCCTCCTAAGCTTTTCACAGGTGCTGCTTTTTTGTGATCTTGGTTAACTAATTCTTCCCCGCTGAGATGATCAGCTTGTATCTGGATCTTTCTGGAGTATGGATAGAGGTTTACATGATAGAAACTTGCTTCCTACAAATAATAAAGAATCCCTCTCCATAGAAAACAGACATGTTAAAGATAAGACCACGTCAATGCAATTATCTTTAATAATTTTGTGTGATCAGGTCAGGTAGGGAAGATGTGTATACAGAATACATGTCAGTCAGTCAGCTCACGTGTTGTATAATTCCAACCTTTATATAAACCTTTCACTTTTGCAGGTATCTACTCAAGTGTTCATGATGGGTGGTCACTCAAGACTCCATTTACAAAATGCCACTAAAGGGAAAACTGCAAGTATTTCTGGAAACTGTAACATGTTTAAATTCCTCCTAATACTCAACCTGAACTTTTTATTCTTTTCGTTTTAATCCTTGGTCCTTATCAAGCTTATGGTATCAGCAGAGAACAGACTGTTCTCCTCTAGGTATGTTACACTCTTAAAGAGTTGGGTAGCTCATTATTATACCAATCATCACTTTTCAAGTTAAATATGGCCAGGGGTTTTAATTGTTCATCATGGGTTTCTAGATCACTTAATCCTGGTTGTACTTCTCTGAACCCACTTCACCTTCTCCGTGTCTCTTTTAAAATGCAGTGTCCTGAACCCACTATAACTCCAAATGAAAACTAACTAGCAAAGAGTAGAATGGGACAATTACTTCTAGCTATCTGGACATGGCATTGGTAATGCAAAAATGCTGCATCAGTCTTTTTAACCACTGCATCTCACTGCTTGCTCATATTCAGCTGATGATCCACAAGCACTGATAGATCCTTCTCACATTTGCTTCTGCCAATCCAGGTGTCAAGATTGTGCTTTGCTTCTTTCAAATTTTAATTTTCAACTTTTGGCTTTTCAAAAGTTGTGGGGGAAAGGGAGGAGGAAGGGGGAAATGGAATGCCAAGAATAGTATGGGGAGATCATGAGAGCTTTGAAGCCATCAAGGTGACCATTGCAGGTGCTTGAGAAAGAGATGGGCTTTTTCCCATAGCAAAAGGACATAATTGGACAATGTGACCACCAGGACAAGGGTGAGATTCAAATTTCTTAACAACCGGTTCTGTTGGCGTGGCCTAATTTGTGGGTGTGACTTGGTGGTCAGGTGACTGGCAGGGTGTGGCTTGTATGTAAATATTTTAAATATTTATGTAAATATTGAATTTTTATTTAAAAAAGAGCAACTTTTACCCAAAATCAGGCAAAGCAGGCAGGCAGGTTGAGTTGCTCACAGAATCATAGATTCATTCAGAGATCTATCTTTCTGCAATCTGCTACCTGAATCTGCACTGAAAAATAGAAGCTTCAGTCCTACAGAAGGTTCAGGTCTGCTTTTAGATTAGCAGAAAGCAAGAAATCAAACAATTTCCTGCTTTCTACCTAATCTAAATCTCTCGGCACAGTTGATAGTCAGAACAACTGATGGCCAGGGGGTGGGAAAAAAAAGAAAAATAGAATCTTAGCAGGCAAGTTGTATGGCCCGCATACCAGGTAAGGAGTGACTGGCCAAGGTAGAGAGGGGCAGGGCCAGCCAATGGTGAGATTTGCCAGTTCTCTGAACTGTGTAGAATCGTAACAACTGGTTCTATAGAACCAGTGCAACCAGGTAGAATCCCATCCCTGGGTGGGGAGAAGGGGAAGCTATTGTGTAACTCGACAAGCATTTGCATAGGAAAACCAGAGCTGTTTTTGTTTTTTCAGTATCAATATGGCATATCCAATAAATTTTATTTTGGGAAACCAAATCTCCCTAGAGTGTTTTCTTGTTTTGGGTTCTCTGGTTGAACAGTTGACATCAGGTCTCCTTAATCCAGAATTTGTTGTTGTTTTCTTTCTATTCAGGTGGAATATTCACACTGGTTACCACTAAACATCATCATACTACATTTTTGTTCAAAGTCAAAAAAATGTTCAGTGATTTTGTTTTTTAGAGTCTAATCAATTATCTGCAAATTTGATATGCATCGCTTTCATCTATTCCACTTTCTATAAATTGTAATGTTGACTAATACAGAAACCAAGATGGAGCTCTACTGCACCCTATTTGACACTTTTCTCCAGGATGATTAAGAATTATTTAGGATCTTCTGATGGGTGTGATTGTTCAACTGTCTTCCTGTGGGCCTCTTGTCTACTGTCCACAAAGGTATATCCTGGTTTGCCAAACTCATTGATAAGAAAGCCCAGGACCCACATAACTACTTAGACAGTTGAATAATCCATAACAAAATTCTGGGTTTTCCTCCAGCCCTTCCCTATTCCCAGCATCTTCTATGACTGATTCTCTAATGGAGATTGCTGCTGGTTGGGAAATATATAGCAAGGGAAAGATCCCTGAAGGGCGTGTGTGTGTGTGTGTGTGTGTGTGTGTGTGTGTGTGTGTGTGTGTGGCAATATATTGGTATTTGGCAACTGAAGTGATATTTCTCGCCAGGACTGAGTCATCTTCTCAGTAGGTCCCAACCCGGTCCTAAATATCCTTGTCAAACCAGAACTCGCATTCCATCTTCAGCACATGCCACTGGTTATCTTGAGACTTCTGGATACCTCACTGAGCTATTATGAGTTCGTGGGATCAACCACAACCCCATGGACCCAACATGCCAGGCAAGACGGAGTCAACATTTCTCCCCCTACTCCATTCAGCCTGGCCGGTTGAAGTTGGCAGGCCAAGCCCATGTTGGGATCCGCCCTCCAAAGCAGGCTCAGGCCCGCTCCGAAAGGGTCTGGCCTCCTCTGTCAGGAATTAGAAGAATCTGCTTTATAAACAGTGCTCACCACAACATTCAAGTTGCAAAATCCAGACACTTTCTTCAAAACAAGCTGCTTGGACCTGCTTTTCTCTAAGCGAGCCCAAATAAGCAGCGTTGTGGTTTCTGTCCAGCTGTGGGAGGCAAGAAGGGAACTGTGTAGAAATAGCAATTGAAGTATTGGACAGGTATGGAGAAAATCCAGGTTGAGTTCTCATTAGATCATGGAGCTCACTGGTTGTTGCTTTAAAAAAAACTCAAGGGGGTGTTGCTCTTAGGGTAAAATGATGACATCACATCCAGTTCTGGTCACTATGATACAAAAAAGACGCTGAGGAACTTAGGTATGTCTAGTCCAATGAAGAGAAGGAATGAGGTGACATGATCACCGTCTTCCAGAACTTGAGGGGTTATCACAGAGAAGATGCAGCCACCAGTGGTGGTATTCAGCTGGTTCTGACCAGTTCTGGAGAACCGGTAGCAGAAATTTTGAGTAGTTGGGAGAACCGGCAAATACCACCTCTTACTGGCCCCGCCCCCATCTATTCTCTTCCTCCTGAGTCCTAGTTGATCGGCTGGGTCTCCTTTTGTTGCCCTACACAGGAGAATGGAGCTGGAAAGCAGGTTAGTGGGGTGGGGAGGGAATAGGGATTTTACTATCCTTCCCCTGCCACGCTCACCAAGCTATGTCTGCCAAGCCACACCCACAGAACCAGTAGTAAAAAAATTTTGAATCCCACCACTGTGCGGCCACCTATTCTCCAAAGCACCTGAGACAAAAATTAAAAGATGGAAGATTATCAAAGAAAGATCCAACCTAGCATTAAAGAGAAATTTCCTGATAATGAGAATAATGATTTAGTGGGGGTTTTAAGAAATGAGTGGACAACTTTTTGTCCAGAATGATATAGGGTCTCTTGCCTTGAACAGGGGGATCACCACGGTCTCTTCCAACTCAATTATTCTATGTTCTACATTTGGGACAGTACAGACACAATCCTGAGCTCTCCAGAAAAAATCCAGAAGACCAAGGCATCAATCAATCATGTGGGGTGGAGAAAGATCCTGAGAACTTAGAAGACCTGACTTGACACTGAAAGCTGATGCAGAAACTTGAGCCAGTAGAAGAAAATGTGGAATTCCAGCAAAGAGTGGAAATATGTTGATGTTTTGTCATTCTTCAGCAAAACGTAAAACGTTTTTGCCATTTCTCCAATGTTCCTTTTATTTCTCTTCTCTTTTCACTTTTCATGTCTTTACATTACACCTTGATGAGCCCATTTCACACCACAAAACTAAGAAGAAGGTCAGCCTACTAAAGTTCTTTTTAACCCTATAATGCACTACTACTTTCTTAAAATCATTTGACCTCATTCTAATGCTAAATAGTTTAGGATTATTTTAACAGGACCCTAGTCTATAAGAACAGAATAAATAAGAATAATAAGTTTTGGGAGAAACAAAAGTTATATAATGATTTAACATGGAAGAATACAACTAAAACTCTATCACTAAAACAGATTGGTCCAGAAAACTATTTCTACTGGGTGAAATGAAAACCAGTATGTCAAAAAATGGCCAATGAAAATATGAGATTAATAGATCCGTGAACTTGCATTAGTTAATATATTATTGATTGCTTGCATGCATAACTGGAAATGTATCATGAGGCAGGTTATTGTTCGAAACATTTATTTACAAATGTTGATATAATTAACAATGTCTTCCATAAAATCTCCCCAAGCCCTGAAACAATAACAGATACTGCATTTCCATCATGTCCCACAATAACAAATAAGCAGTTGGTCTCTCAGGAAGTTTGGAAAAAATAAACCAGAAGTATAAAATGTGCAAATTTTAATTAGCTATCAATGAGATATTATCTCCTGTGTGGGTTTTTTTTGGGGGGGGACTGCACTAAATTTGCCAGGTGCGAACTAAACTGAAATCCCTTACATGTGGTCCCTCAAACTGATAACTACCATGGAGCCCAAAATTTCTGTTGCTAAGCGAAACATTTGATAAGTGAGTTTGGCCCCATTTTACTGACCTTTCTTTGCCACATTTGTTAAGTGATTCAGTGCAGCTGTTAAATTAGTAACACGGTTGTTTAAGGGAATGTGGCTTCCCCACTGACTTTGTTTGTCAGAGGGTCACAAAAGGGGATCATGTGACTGGGATGCTGCCTTCGTGTGAATCAGTTGCCAAGCGTTTGAATTTCGATCACATGACCCTGGGGATGCTGCAACAGTGGTAAGTGCGAAGAACAGTCATAAGTCACTTTTCCCCCCAGTGTAGTTGTAACTTTGAATAGTCACTAAATGAACTGTTGTAAGTCGAGGACTACCTGTATTGGATTCATCAGTGCCACCACTAGGAATAGATGACCTTGGGGTTGATTTTTAGTCCTTCTACAATGATGCTTTCCTGCAAAACAGCCAGAGAACAGAATTTCTGGCCTTAAAAATGTTGTTTAAAATGTTATTTCCTGAGAGATTTACATGCTGCTCAGAAAACCATTTTATTTAATGCCCAACTTAACTGGGGGCCCTGTTCTAGAGAGAGCTTTCAAAATCAATTTCATTTTTTTAAAAAGAAGTTTTAGAAATCAATCTTTTAAAAACAGATAGTAACAATAGTAATTTCATATAAATAGGCTTAAAATAAATATTTCCTGCATTAAATTTATTATGAGAAAGCAGCTTACAGCGATTTTTACACACCTTTCCATACCTTTCTCTTCCACAATAACATTAATTTTACTGGCAGCTTAAACAATTTGTGGAGAACTGCTAGTAGATTTAAGGGTAAAACTGAACTCAAGAAACTTCTAATGAAAACTGCTTTAGTAGCACAGCAATCAAAATTATGGACATGCATTGTTCAACACATGTTCATCAAATTGTGAGAAAACTACTGGAAAAAAACAAGTTAGTTAAATAACTAGCTAACATACACACATACAGCACAGCAAGTTTCAAAACAAGTGGCCCCATTTTATGATAGAGGCTCTTTTTTTAACTTGAAACATCACATTTTCTTGTATAAGATTCCTTCAAAGTAGCTGATTCAATTCATTTTTCTCCATAAAAAATGCTTTCAGGACAATAGGAACAAGCTGTTTAAGATCTGGTTAAATCTTTTTGATTTTCAGGGAAATTATCTATAGCTAAACAGCTTGGTTTGCCCATAGAGGCTTCCGACTGCCATCTAGTGACCAAAAGTATATATTGTTCTGTGACAAACAAAGGCCTCTGAATTTTAAGCAATTAATCCTTATAATAATAATTTGTCATTTTTCATGACACATACTTCCTTAGATTATTTAATAGGTTTTTTTTATGCTGAGCTATTATTTCACAGGAACTGATCAAAAAAAAGGAAAGGTGGAGTCATTTTGGCTAGACAGGATGATTTGCTTAAAAAGTTCACAGAGCTGCAAAATATCACTCACTGAATACGCAGGCAGAACTCTGACTACAATTCAGAGGTGGTATTCAGCAGGTTCTGACCAGTTCTGGAGAATCTGTAGCGGAAATTTTGAGTAGTTCAGAGAACCGGCAAATCCCACCTCTGACTGGCCCTGCCCCCATCTATTCTCTGCCTCCCATTGAGTCCCAGCTGATCGGCTGGGTCTTCTTTTGTTGCCCTGCACAGGAGAACAGAGCTGGAAAGCAGGTTAGTGGGGTGGGGAGGGAGTGGAGATTTTGCGGTATCCTTCCCCTGCCCACCAAGCCACGCCCATAGAACCGGTAGTAAAAAAAAATTGGATCCCAGCAGTGCTACAATTCCTATGATGTTCTGTGCAAATAAACTGCATATAAAATTATTGCTTTTGTGTAAATTTACATGCATAGTTCATGAGACCATACAACTGGGGGGGGGGGGAAATCTGTTCAACAATTTCCATGCTGATGTTCAATGAAAAAACAAAAATTGAATGGATGATAGCATGCACTATATCATATTTATATTTTCCTATGGAGAGATTGAGAGATAATTGTACTAGGAGATAAACAAATTGCTCCAAAATGGAGATAGTGTAGATCCTGTAGGACATAATTATTTCATTTATTTTCTTAAAAAAAATGAGGATTAAGGAATAGGGGAGAGTGCTAGAAGATTGTTCCATGATGTCTATTTTAAAAGGAGAGATTTGAGAAACTGGGGATACCCAGAGGTTTCTCTTCTTTATAGCAGATCAGGAAGATAAAACACCCACAGTAACAATTACAACCAATTCTTTCACACTGATCTCCCTGCACAATGTAGATTCTGATCTTATAGAGAGAAGATCTGGCATTTCCACATTTCTTTAGCAAAGTCACACCACCACACAAAAAAGAGCTCTGTTAGTCCAATCCTTCTGCTTTTCTTTTTTGTCTTGCCATCACAGCCTCCAGCTCTGACATTTTCCCAGAGTCCTAGAAGAAAATAATAGAAAATTAAGGACGAAGTGCTTGACTTCAAGCCCAAAACTCTCATTATGTTATCTACTTCTTTGAAACTCTGGCATCTTTCGAGCTTGTCCCATCCCTCTCATCCCTCCCCTTCCAATCCTTATATCTTTGCTGAATCTAGATTTTTTGTTTTTTTTAAATTTCTTGTGCTCTTGATGGTCAAGAATGGTCTCGACTCATCACCCTTCTCCCAACCCTTAGGGGAATTTTCAAAATCCCTGGTACCTTTAGGAGGGCTTTCTGGATGGTAACCTGGCTGTAGACTCGAGGTCCTTCTTCTGGGTGGATAGCTCTGAACTCGTCCTTCTGCAAAGAAAGGAGCTGAGCACCGTTCAGAATTCCCAGGGCATTGACAATCCTGCAGGAAGGAGGGAAAAGAGTCGGTGGAATAAATTGAGCGTGATAGGAAAAAGGAGCCATGCCATTTAAACTCTGAAACAGATTTGAAAGTGACATCGAACTAAGTCACACTCTGGCAGCAATTTCGACCAAATAGCAGGATGTTTAAAGTACCAATAAAAGAAATCTTCAATGGATTTAATTTATCTATTTGACATACGGCGAAATTACATCAGTTAGGAGATCACAGTTCTAATACAGAGTAATAGTTTGACTACCTATGACTGCTAGCCCTTTTTGATTCACGCTCATGCAATTTTCCATGATGCGCCACAGGGGGCGGAGCTAGCTCCACACCAGAAAGAAAAACAAATTACTTTTCTTCAGCTTCATCTGGGACCCTCTCCCTCCACCAAATTCGCCTCACAAATGTGAATTGCAATTGGGAAGGTCCAGTTCCAACAGGATTCTAAATGCATGAAGCTTGTCTCCCCACCAAAGTGGGATTTATTTATCTGCTTGCATAGAACATGTTTTTGAACTGCTAGATGGATGAGTGACGGGAGCTCACCCTGCCATGCAGTGCTAGGACTCGAACCACTGGAGCAAAGAACATCTCCATCATGATTAAACGGCCACACCTCCTTCACCACACCTCCTTCGCCATTGGGTAAGCAGCAACCAATCAGATAGTTGCTAGGTCCTCATTGACTGGTGTTCGCCAGTGAGAGACTCCTCCCCCCTGCTCCAATCAAACAGGAATCTGATTTAACAGTTTTACTCCTAACTTGAGTTACCATCTATTAGGTATAAACCTAAAATCCCTAGCTCAATGGCAAATTTTAGAAGCCTACCAACTAATTCAGGAAAGCTGTTGCTGCTGCTTTATATTGTGGCTATTGAGAAGCCATTCACTGAAAGATTAGATGTTTGTCAACTACAAAGAGTGTTGACATGCATGGCATCTCTGATCTAGAATCTAATATGATTTAAAGAGAGAAATATCAGGAAAGATATGCCTGGATTTCATTACCAATCTGTGTATTTTTTTCAAAAAGAAGCACAGGCCAACTCACAATGGATCAAATCCTTTGGCCTCCAACCAGGTCCGGACTTGATCAGAATTTGAATTGTAGTCTAAAGGGACATCAGTATCCAGAGTGCGTGGGATGTGAAGAGTCTTACTACCACCACTTGTCCCGTTGGCCAGTCTCAGGACGAGCTCCTCATTGACCATGGTGAAGTGATCTAGCAGGGCAGAAAGAGATGTCACTCATGGATTCATTGGAAGGAAGCAGGCATGCAGGATTTGTCCTTGTAGGTAAGTAAGTGCAAGGACTATATGTTCTCTTCCAATAACTTTATATTTTTCTTCCAGGTGTGCAGGTATTCCGGAATCATTTATGTACTTTGGAGAAGATCATGCCCAGAAGAAAAATATGCCACTTCTTATTCTAACAGATTCACTTCTGAAAACGGATGCACCGTTCTTGGAACACACAGATCTGGGTGGGTGGAATGAGGAGGGCAGGAGGGGGGAAAGAGGGGTGGGCTGCCCAATTTTGCACGTCTCCATTGTAGCCCTTAATTCAAGAGGCAGCCATATCCCTTCTACAGTATCCTGCTGTAAATTAATATGCTGTAGGTGAAGGGTGTCAAACTCGATTTCATTGAGGGCTGCATCAGGGTTGTGTTTGACAGACATCTAGAAGATTGGATTGTCTACAACTGGTTGCACCAAGGATTTGGAAAACCAGGTCCATTGTTTTCAGGGACCCCATTCCAGGGCTTTAAGTAATGTTCTTTGCTGGGTCATTAACAAGGAGCACAACTGGGAAAAGAAACCAGCAAGTAGCTTAATTGAAATAATTTCTTTAATTGAAAGAAGTAGCCAGGAGGTAAAAAGAAAATGAGATCATTCTCAGAGCAAGTAGTTCTTCAGTTAGCAACTGGAGTTATGAGGATAGGACACTAAGGGTTGTAGAAAGGACATCAGGACTTGGGATGAAGTCTCAGTAGTGGGAATATCTGTAGTTCGGGTGCAGGGGTGGGATGCAAATATTTTTACTACCGGTTCTTTGGGCATGGCTAGGTGGGAGTGGCTAGATGGGCATGGCCATGTGACTGGTGGGCGTGGTTTCTTTCTTTTTTTGTGCACACCCCCCTCCCTGCGTGCCCCTTTATGCCTACTGAGCCTCAGGGAAGCCTCCTGGGCAAAGCAGTAAGACAGTGAGTGGGATCCAGGCACAGTCGGTCTTCAGAACAGCTGCTCGTCAGGAGGAAAAAAAGAAAAAAGAAATACGGGTTTGGGTGAATCGGTAGATGTTATTTTACAACCGGTTCAGCTGAACAGTAGCATTTCTTACCACTGGTTCGGGTGAACTGGGCGAACCAGTAGAATATCGCCACTGCTCGGGTGTAGAATGACGGTGAAGGTTCATTCTCTGAGCTTGTGGGTTGGTTTCTGAACATTTATTTACCAGTTAGGGAACCCCTTCAGTGGAGTTTAGGGGGTGTCAATGTTCTTCTGTTTATAAGGGTTTTGTGATGGGTCCGCTGTGGGTATGTCAAGTGAGGGTCTTGTAATAGGTCTTGTGATGGTGAGGTTACATCAAGTGAGGAGATGAACTTCTGAAGAGGGGGCTTGAATGGATTGGTTGAGGGTCGCTGTCTCTGGTTAGCTGTGTGGTTGATTTGGATTCTGAGGGGTACATAGGTGTACAACCCTGTGTCTGTTGATGGAATTGCTTGTGGAGTAACAGGCTTTGATGAACTCATGAGCATGGCAGGTGGTAGGGAGGGTGATAATTTGCAATTTGCAAGACACATCACAAGACCCTCACTTGACACACCTGACCCATCACAAGACCTGACCTATCAAGAAGCCCTTATAAATGGAAGAACACTGACATCGCCTAAACTCCGCTGGAGATGTTACCCAGCATGGTAGCGAAACGTTTGTAAACCAACCCACACACTAGGAGAATGAAACTTCAGCCTCAGAAAGTCTCAAGTTTTACAGGTGACAGGAGCAGGTTCACTCTGCAAAAACGATATTTTTTATACATTCCTTCCAATATCACACGATCCAACATGTTAGGAGGCCACTGAGAAGCTAGTTTAGTTTGAACATATAAAGACCATATTGCTTTCTTCTAGAGCAAGGATGAAGAACACGTGGTTTCTAAATGCTACTGAGCTATTCAATAGTTCTAGTCAACCATGAATATTGGAGAGGGAGAATGTAATTCAGCAACTTCTGAAGGACCACAAGGTCTTCACTGCTATCCTAGACACCGAGTTCAGATTGTCCAAAGGACATTGTAGTGGACAAATCAACTCCAACTAATATAATTTCAGTCTTGTGCTCTTACTAGGCCAGAGATCAACCTGAGATTTTTCACCCATCATTTGAGTTATGTGCTTAGGCAAAACAGAAAGAAGAATTGCTTGTTTCCTGGCTCTTTAATTCCAAATGAAAGAGGAATCTCACCTTTCTTACTGTGGTCTATGTCAAGTTCCTCCATGCTGGCCCATTTTACACCATTGGATTGCAGATGTTTGGTCTTTGCTGGTGGCTGAGGTGGTGTTATCTATGCAGAGAAAGAAAGGAAGGACAATGAGTGGCAGAAGAGATGTCACAAAAAATTACGGTGACAAGCCAATATTAATTATCTACAAGCAATTCGTCCTCTGTATTGTCTTGGTTTTAATATGTAAAACCCCAATTCATTTGGATCCTTATATATATATACACTTTTGGTTTTCCATTTGCAGCACTTTTAAGTAAAGTTATGCATGTGGAATACAGATCTGATTTCATCCTCATCCATCTTTGATATTTCAGACTGTGGTTTGTTGGGAACCAGGCTGCCAAAGTGGCAGGTGAGTGTGCGTAGCTTCATATGTGAATGTGCGGGATTTAGGTTGCATGCATGGAAACCATTACCTCCCTCCCTGCTGCCACCGAAACTGCCTAATAAGTCACAGCTTCCGCTGCCATCACTTGTCTGGGGAATTGAAAAGGTTGGGGATCCTCATTCTAGAACTCAAAGGGAGAAAGCTTTGATTGCTCTCCCTAAATCTCACCAGGCTTTTATCGAGGCTCTCTGACCTCTGTGCCGCAATGCTGGATCCCCCAAAGATCTAGTCCAGTATTTGGTTTCTAATAATCGCCAGTAGATACTCCCAGGGTATCCCTAAGCGGTCCCTAAATTTTCCGGCTTGGTGGACTGGCAGGGGCAGGGAAAAAAGGGTTGGTTCTGAGTGAGTGATGGGTGCACATCTATGTGCCTGTGCGGTTCCATTTCTGCCACTCACACAAATGGAGTTTGGTACATGAGCATACCCACCCGTTGCTCATGTAATGGACCTTCGAGCTCGCTAGCCACTTCCGTGGTCCAGTTCTGAACAAGCTGCAGTCCGGTTCTGGGGCATGGCCCACGGGTTGGGTACCCCTACCTAAGCATATTCCATTTCATGTCCTCAGCTTCTTATATTCAGAGATACAGGCGGGATTTGCAAAACCGTATTGCCCCATGAAGCAATCCTTTTCACTAGCCTTACCTTCCTCTCCATTCTCCGTTCTGCTTCTCCTGCCTGATATTCCTCACCTGGTACCTTGTTGCCAATGAAACCTGCATGATGTTCTTCGTATCACGTGATCAAAATTCAAGCATTTGGCAACCAGCATGCCCTTATGACCATTGCAGTGACTATTTGAGTGATTACAGTACCATAAAGCCACAGTGCTGCAGGCTACTTCTGCTGCCTGCTGGCTGCCTGCAATTTGGCAGTTCGAATCTCACCAGATTCAAGGTTGACTCAGCCTTCCATCCTTCCGAGGTCAGTAAAATGAAGACCCAGATTTTGGGGGGATCAGAACATGCTGATTCTGAGAACCTCTCAGAGAGGGCTGTAAAGCACTGTGAAGTAGTATAGGAGTTTGAGTGCTATTGCTATTGCTATTTGTGATGTTCCCAGCTGGCTTCTGACAAGCAAAATCAATGGAGGAAGCCTGATTGGTTTAATAACCATGTGATTCACTCAACAATGTGATTAATGCGCTTAATTGTGGCAAAAAAAAAGTCTGTAAAATTGGATGTGATTCACTTAACCATCATCTCAGAAAGAAATGGCAATTCTAGTCCCAACTGTGATCATAGGTGAGGACTACCTGTATCAAGTGAGGATCATCAAGTTTATAGCTTAACACATCTGGAGAAGATTAAGAAAAGCAAAGGCTATTCTACCCAATCACTTTTTGTATCGTATGCCGCCCAGAGTCCTGGTCTGTGAGCTATGTGGCCATATCAATAGATCAAATTAATAAATATATTTCATTAGGGTTTTTTCCTGATGGATTGCTTCGCTGGTTCAGTTGTTTTCTTTGCTGCTTTTAAAATATTGATTTTTAATTTTAAATCCCATTGGATGCCGAATGATAAAAAACAGAAATAAACAAAGCCCTAATTCATGTAGTCTAACTCAGTGGCCCGCAATCTTTTGGGCACCAGGGAGAAGTTTTTTCCGCAGACTGGTGGGGACATAGTTTCACATGCTGCCTGCATTCTGCAGATGGAACTTCACTTGTTTGCAGAGCCTGGTTTCTAGCATGCCGCAGCCTGGCACTGGGTCACGGACTGAGAGTTGGGGACCTCCGTTCTAACTTACCTTTGTTATTATAGGGTCGATTTCATGGATTACAAGAATTTCCTTGTCATTCTTGATATTGGAATGATCTCCGTTCATCACTGGAGCAAGAATATTATAAGGGACATAACCAACTTGACCATAACAATTCTTGACTTTCCACCACTTTTTACTATCATCGAGAACCTAACAATAAACAAAAAATGTCCATATAAGCAGAGACAACATTCCAGCCAGTTTTTGTGATACTCACAACTGTCCTAATTCAGCTTCATAAATAATTCCATTCCTGCTAGCAGTCCACAATTTGTTTAGTAGGCAGCCTGTCTATGCATAGTTATACTTTTCACATCGAGCCATATGGCCTCTATTGAAGAAAGTGTCGTGATTTCATGGGTGCAAGCACTTTACAACTATTTTACAACACTTTTGTAAAATATCAGCTAGAGCAGGGGTGTCAAACTCAAGGCCTGTGGGCTGGATTTGGCCCTCAGGGTGTTTAGATCTGGCCCGCGGGGTTGCCTTGGAAACAGTGAAGGACCGACCTATGGTGCCTCTGCCAGCAAAAATTGAGCTTTGTTTTTGGCTGTGATGGCCTCCTGCAGCCCTCCCCCAGAGAAAATGGACTCCTAGAGGGCTGTAGGAGGCTGTCATGGCCGAAAACGGAGCTTGGGAGCCCATTTTCACTGGCAGAGCACTTGGGCTGCCACAGGTGCCCCCAACACAAGTGAGGTCAAGCTGGCCACGCCCCATGGCCACGCCCACCCTGGCCATGCTCACCCCAGTCCCCGAGGTCAAACATAACCCTGATGCGGCCCTCAGTGAAATTGAGTTTGACACCTCTGAGCTAGAGGATGTTGCCAATTTTGCAGAAGTTCCGAATTTATTCGTTTGCTTGTCTTTTGTTCCACCTCTATTACTTTATAAGTAATATAATAGAACGTATACAGGAAAAAAAGTGGATTTCCTCCAGTTAACAAATATTGTGCTGAATTGGATAAATGGCCTACATATAAATAGTCCTCAAGTTGCAACAGTTGATTTAGCGACCATTCAAAATTACAACGGTACTGAAAACAATGACGTATGATGATTTTTAATATTTATGACTGCTGTGGCATCCCCATGGTCACGTGTTGGAAATCCAGATGCTTGGCAAATGATTCCTATTTATGACGGTTGTAGTGTCCCAAGGAGGTCGTGTGATCCCCTTTTGTGACCTTCTGACAAGCAACGCCAATGGGGAAACCAGATTCACTTAACAATCGTGTTACTAACTTAACAACTGCAGTGATACAAATAAATAAATAAATAAAAGAAGAATAAAGCTGCATCATTACCCACTTCAAACCACTCCGAGCCATACATGAAGCAAACTGACACCCACCATAAAGATGTAGCACGACCACGAACTTGAAGCCAAACAGCAGGATCACAGCTCACCAGCTCAAATCCCCCAGCAACTAAGACTAACCTGAGCACAACCAAGCCCCCACCTGAACAGAACACGCCTCCAGCCAATGAGAACACGGCCAACCCCGCAACCAATCAGAACACAGTCAAACCCCCTACCAATGAGAACACACCCCCACCCAATCAGAACACAGCCAAGCCCCCACCCAATCAAGTCACACCCCCACTAGCAGTTAAAAGGAAGAAGCAGCTGCAAGCTCACATCACTCTGAGAAGCACAGAGCTGAAGATGCAAGCCTGAAAATGATGAATGAGACTTCATCAAAACATTGCCTAGATACTTCC
>NW_020769361.1:3371810-3416291 GCF_900518735.1 Pseudonaja textilis
AAAATTAATATAATATATATATAAGTAGAATAGTCATTTTACTTTATGAATCAACATATTTTATATGAACTAACATATTTTAAAATAAAATATATATTTGTAACTGAATGTGTAATTTCTTGACTTTCTTTTATCTTACAAAATTGACTTATGCATATCATATTATTTTTTGCTTTTTTCCATACATCTTTACTTCTGCTATCCATATATTTCATACCATACACTAAAGAAATAAATATGTTGTAAGTAATTCTTGAGGAACTTAAGGTGGTGAAAATGCATAATAGTCTTCTCCTATTTTCATAACCACAATCATCCAGCTGATTTTTATGTTAAAATTTCAGGTTGGCAAACAACAGTGTGCTTTGAACTTTTGGGATTCCCAAATGCAATTATCTTCTTTATATTAAAGATTCCACTGTATGTTATGGCATGGTTGATACTCTGGGTCATAAATTTACCTCTAATATATCTCCTTGAAGCACTGACAGTTCATTGCTGTTTCTGGCTGTGAAGTTGTGGGTGCAGATCACTGGTTTCCTCTCTAAATGTTTGCACCTGTGAGGGAGAAGGAAGATGCATTTGACTTATGCAAGAATACCCATGATCTGTGTCAATCAGATTTCACATCTAAGGAATTCACAAAGCAAGTTGATTTAGGATTAAGGAACAAGGTTGCCTATTAGCACAGGGTCAAGAAATTTGTTTTAGCTGAGCTCATCTTTCAGTTATAGTGGTACCTCTGTACTTGTTGTTAATTAGTTTTGGGAAGTGAAGAGTACCAAATAAAATTTTGCTATAAAGAACAAGGTAGTGGGTCACATAGCAGCTGACGTCAACAAATTCTAGCTTGTGCATTGGGCACCAAACAAACAATGAGTAGCGGGACAAAATTTTCATGTCAAAATGTTTTGGGTATCAAATTCATTGAGTTTCAAAACAGTGGACTACCAAGGTACCACTGTCTACGTATATCCTAGTATGGATTCTTTACAGATTTTCCTCCGTGCTAGTCATCCAATTTAGACCCAGAAAACTTTATTTTTTCATTTCATATTTTCTGAGAATCAGAAAACCTTGGGTACTGCTGCAAATTTGCTCTCTTGTTTCCCTCATCTGTCACGAATGGAAACAGTTTTAGATGGAGGTGGGGAGTGTCATAATGTTTTATGGAAAGTTTTAGAGATGACTACTCACAGGTTTATGTCTATCTCATCCTCCATTCCTTTCACTATTCCCTTTGATGGAAACATTCTCTGTCTTAGACCTTTATACAGAGATGTGGTTTTCATTTAGTTTACTCTAAAGCCACACAAGTTATTCATTCACTTCGTTTCTTTTTAAAGTGCCTCTTATTAAACACACAGATCTTTTCTCTAAACCTGCAGGTGGCATAACCCATCTTCATATAAATACGAATGCTCACCAGAAAGAGATGGGGGAATTATTCTTAACAGGCTACGGTTGCAATGTATAAAAACAAGTCATGCATTTTCTTCTTTAGAACTACTGTTTCCGGGGGCGCCTGGGGTGGCATGTGGGTCAAAAAAGTCAACCCTCTCCTTTTTATGCATATTATGATGCACATAGAAAGGTTCAGGCTTTGATGACATATAGGTAGTCCTCAACTTATGACCACAATTGACCCCGAAGTTTCTATTGCTGGGATATTTATTAAGTGAGTTTTGCCCCATTTTATCATCTTTCTTGCCACTAAGTGAATCGCTGCAGCTGATAACTTAGTAACCTGGTTGTTCAGTGAATCTGGCTTCCCCCATTGACTTTCCATGTCATAAGGTCACAAAAGGTGACCACATGACCTTGGGACACTGCAACCATCATAAGTATGAGTCAGTTGCCAAGTGTCTGAATTTTGATCATGTGATTATGGGGATGCTGCAGAGGTCGTAAGTGTGAAAAATGGTTTGAAGTCACTTTTTTTAGGGCTGTTGTCACTTTGAACGGTCACTAAATGAACTGTTATAAGTCAAGGACTACCTATAGCAACCATCTTGATTTTTTAATACTCCTCCTTGTGAAAACCCTCAATTACTTCTTTACTTGCAAATATATGCAAATTTTATCATGTAATTCAGCAGTCCCCGACCTTTGTGGGCTCAGCAGCCCGGCTTGGTGAGGGAGAAGGGAACTGGGCTGCGTAAGTGGCTGGCCAGCACGCATGTACACGCAGATCCATTCATGTGAGCACCAGACCAGGTTGTATGCGCATGCACACGCAGATCAACCCATGGAGTCGAATCGACTAGTGGAGGCAAGTTGAACTGCAAGCATGCCCATGTGCACGAGCTCTCTGCTTGCATGACCTGTTTGCAAATAGGCCATGGCCCAGGGATTGGGGACTCCTGCTACACGCCAGAGGTCTCCAATTCCTGGGCCATGGCCTGTTTGAAACTGGCCCGCAGGAGAAATGGACAAGCCTGTGTATGAAGCTCCAGTTGTGCGAGTGGACTTCGCACACAAGCACCCTCTGATCAAGCGCCCTCCGCTCACACGAGGGAGCATGCTTGCCCATTTTTGCCATGGGCCACGGGCCACAGCCCAGGGGTTGAAGACCCGCTGATGTAATTGACTAAAAGAATGGTTGTTTCTACATTAAGTTTTCTTTTTTTCTACAACTGTCAGCATAATTAAAACACTGCATTTTAAAAAAAACCTGTGAAACCGTGCTGTTGAACAAGAAAAATACAAAGAGTAAGAAAGAGTAATAAAAAATTAAGCAATATTGCTCTTGACAGGAAACAAAGCTGATCCATTAAAAAAAAAAAGAACCCAAAATAAGGATACTTCTAATTAAAGGCCCAGAAGTCCTGAAAATTTCAATAGAGCTTGAAATCACAGCAAAGACAAAGATGAGATAGAGAAATGAGCAGAAGAAGTTTGGTCAATGGGATGAAATGATTGACAACTCTTGTGTCATCAACTAATTAAGCTACTATACATTTTAAATGTTAATAAATAAGGGTTAATCTAGTTAATAGTTGAGGGTTAGTAAATCAATTGTGAAATATTATTTGCACCATGCCATTTTAATCTAGATGTGTAAGCATAATAAAGAATGAAAGGGTACCTACCAAATACAGAGTTAATACTGTAGTGGTAACTTCTGTTTTATTGAACTGAATATAAATATCGAGCGCTTCCTTCAATATCTTAAATTGACACTGATACTGAATTTGGGCATTGTGCGAATTTCAATTTAAGTCATGTAGCAAATTTTAAACAGATTAACTATCTTTATTTCAAATTTAGATTTTTCTTTTTTTATGTAGGTTTTATTTAATATATACTGGGCTTAGGGGGTCATGCAATTGTGTATCTATTCATCCTAAATTTCATGCATCCAGCCAATAAAAATGATGTGAAAGAAGATTGCAAGATGGCTAGGTGTTACCATCAATTAGCACGTCACAGTAGCAAAGTGACCAACTCTAGTCATGCTCAGATTCACAAAGGTTGCCCAATTACAGAACAGGGAAAAAAATGTGATATAGAAGGAAGGAATAGATAATGACCAGGAAAGGTCAAAATGAGACATTAGCTTACACCAGTTGCCTCTCTCTTGTAATAAATGGCATTTCCTACCAGGAAAAGACACTCTGAACCATTTACAGTATCTGCAATCCTTCCTCCAGCTAGATTTTATGAGGATCAGAATTGGACTGGCTGGGACACCCATCTTGCAAACTGGTTCTGAGAAGGATAGGAATTCAAGAAGAAAAAGAAAAGGAGACACCCAATTCCCAACCCACTCCAATCCTACCTTCACTGGCTGGCTAGTGTCCCCCTCTTGGTTTTCTTCTGGGCGCCATCTTTCTTTAAACCACTGTCTTCTCATTTTTGTTCTGTTACGCTTCCCTTCCATGCCCACCACCAAAACACCTGGTCCCTGACTCCTGCTTCTTGCCTTGTGGAAAACTCTCATGTCTCTCTGCCTCTCCTCCAATCTTCTTCCTATTTTCAGAGCTGAGTTCCCTTAATTGTTTCGCTCTCATGCATCAGAGTCTCATCCAAACCAGGTCAGCAGAGAAGAAAAGAACTGAATTCCTCTTCCGTTCTTTTCTTGTTCTGCTTCAACACATTTTTTTTTTAGTATTTATTTGATTTGTCAATCGCTTACAAGATACAGGTATAAGAATAAATATAGTTTTGAATACATGAGATAGATACTTATAAGAAAAATTAAAAAAACAACAACAATAGGACAGGGACGGTAGGCACGATTGGTGCGCTTATGCACGCCCCCGACAGGCATTTTAAGATAATCTGGGCTCTCAAGTCTTGGTGCTCAACTTTATTCCCCTGGACTTCTTGGGAGACCCAAGTATCCTTCCTCTCTTTGTCTCTCCAGGGAAAGGGCTGGGTTTGGCCTTTTGTTCGTTGGTTCCCTGCCAAGTCCCTGTCTCCCTGGGTCCCCAAGGGATAAAAGGTTCCCGAAATTATTTGAGCTGTTCCTTGTGCTATTGCTTTGTTCTTTTGTTCTCTGCTCCTGTACATTATGAACTTACTGCACGCTGTTTGACTGCAAAAGAATCAGGGTATAGCTTGGCCAATATCAGAGTGTGCTTTTTACCACAACCCTGCTCATATTAACACAAGGGAGAACAGGGAACGTTTTCAGGAGAACTATTGGGAAAGCGATGTATATCAACAGACGGCATGAGATCTGGTAAAGCAGTTGGACTTGGCATGGGAAGATCCAGGTTCTACTTTATTTTTCTGCCAATCATTCTCAGCCAAACCTTCCTCCTCCTAGGATTGCTGTTGTATGAGAAAATGGAGGGGAAGCGCCAGATACAGGTAGACTTCAACATGTCCACAATGGAGCCTCCTCGTAAGATGTGACAGTCATAAAGTGATCCTCACCAACAGTGAGGGAATCAAGTGGGCCTCGCTTCCATAAGAGTTGGACCAAACAAAACTGCATAATTAGGGTACTGGCTTAAAAAAAAGAACTGCTTCATCCTTGCCTCATTTTACATTCCTTGCAAAAGAACTGGAAATCTTGCAATGTTTACTAAGTGAAACTTGTAGTCCTCAGTTGCACAACTGGGCTCAGCCTTTCTAATCTGCACACAGACACGTTTTTGGGGTTCTTTTTTTAGACTTTAGGGCATGTGTTGGGGATATTCTAGAAATTGAAATCAATTAAGTTTTACAGCATGAAACCGAGTGTGGAAATATTATCTGAAAATGTTGCAATGATTTTTATTAATATTCTTCTTTTATTATTTTTTATAAATAACTAAAGGTGGTGAAGTCGAACACACCTAATACTGGTTCCTCCTCATATTTTCCTCACAAAAACCTGTGAGGTGAGTTGGGTTGAGACAGAGAGAGTAACTGTCTTTAGGCAACCTGCCAGCTTCCGTGCCTAAGGTGGGACTGGAACTCACAGTCTCCTGGTGATTGGCTCAAAGTCACCCGGCCAACTTGCATGCCTAAAGTAGGACTAAAACTACAGTCTCTTAGTTTTTAGCCTGGTACCTTTACCACTAGGCCAAACTGGCTCTGTCTTCACGATCATCCAACTTTGACAACGGGTGGGCAAATTATACTATAAATATATGGCAGGGGTGGGATTCAAAATTTTTAATAACCGGTTCTGTGGGTGTGGCTTAGTTGGTGGGCATGGCTTGGAAGTCATGTTATTGGCTGGGTGTGACCAACTCAATATCAGTCACATCGAGGCACGCATCTCCTCGCCTGGCCTCTCATGGCTGTGTGGGGATGCTGCAACAGTTGAAAAAGTGTGAAAAATGGTCATAAGTCGTTTTTTTCAGTGCCATTGTAACTTTGAATAGTCACTCCACACAAACAAAGTACCAGCAAAGGAGGGGAAAAAATTCCAGAGAAGTTCCTGAGACAGGAAGTCTAGTCCTGCCAGGAATGTAATAAGGGTTAACGGAGAGGCAGTTTCTTCAAGCAACACCAGAATGTTTCCTTCCTGCCTTCCTTACAGGATTAGGCCAGTAATTTCTTCTAACAACCGGTTCTCTGAACTGCTTAGAATGTTAACAACCGGTTCTAGCAAATAGGTGCAAACTGACAGAATCCCACCCCTGATATACGGGTAGTTGGGCACTAGGATGAACCCTGTCTGATCCTTTTGTATCATGTTTGAAGATAACAGTTGTCTGTTATCCAAGTTTTGAGAGGGGCCTATTCCCAACATACAACAAAATTGGTGGTTGAGAATGATGCTATCTCCACCACGAGGTAGAGAAAAGGAGGGAAAACATTCGTGCTTATGTATGTGTGCATGTACACACATATACATATACACTCCTAACAAGAGAAACTATTAATTGTCTTTCCATTCTTCTAAGGCTCTCCTTTACTTGCTCATTTTTCCAGGCACGGCTATAAAAATGAGCTGTTATAAGCAGAAACAACAATTCTACCTTCTTTATAGCAGCCCGTTTTTACTAGCTTCTTCCTCTTTTGTTTACTCCAAGACATAATCCCAGAGTTCTCCCACAGGGCAAACACATTATGTGGCCCAGAATTGAACTAAGAATTTTCTCCAATTCTGTGGTACTATGTTTCTCAGTTATCTTTTGGGAAAGCCATGTCATTGGCCTTAAACTTGTTTATATTTAGCATGGATATGTTTTAGCTCATTTTCCAGCTTGTAAAAAAAACACAGACACCTTTCCATTCTAAGCAAGAAAAAAAGGGAGAAGTTATCAGTAACAATTATTCTAGTGACACATTGAAAGTTTTAGTTTTATCTTTGCACTCAAGCAGTGCTTGTCAAATCCAGAATTTCTAGTGCCACTACAAAATAGTCATCTGATTTTAATTTAGTTTGAGAATTATGAGAGATTCCCCTTCCTGCCTGCCACATTATGAACTGATTATTAGGTGCTTCCTCATATCTGCAAATGTGCCTGTATGAATAAGTTAATCAGAATGTATGAATGTGTGCAAGAAAAGATTAAGAAGGAAATTCCATTAAGTACTTAACTAGTTTAATACAAGGCCTCTACAATTGGTACATCTTTTGTTAGTTTAGTTATTCTTAGCTTTTGAGTAAGTCATTATGTGCTTATTTATGCTACAAACTTTAAAAACTAATTTTAACAGGTACCCTGTTTCCCTAGACAACTAATCTTTGTTAACCTAATCATGATATAATTCTTAGACTGTCTGAGAGATACCGTATTTATCGGCGTATAACACGCACAGGCGTATAACACACATTCCCTTTAATATGCGGCGGGCGCAGCGTCACGACGCTGCGCCGCCGCTAGGCACTATTGGGAACGGGACATCGGCGTATAACACGCATACATCATTTGCCCCCTATTTTCAGGGGGAAAAAGTGCGTGTTATACGCCGATAAATACGGTAGTTAAAATAGCATTTGGAATACAAACATTTTTTGTCAGTATAGCTCAATTCAAAGCACTACAGAACAGATTAAACATCAATAAGTTGAGCGAAGATTGACATGCCAGAATATATTGGCTCATTTTGATCTTGGCAAGAATCACGACTCTTGAGATCTTGGGATAAATAAATTTAGAAAACCACAAGAGAAGGAACTTACAAGTTCTGGAAGCTAAGCCAGAAACATCCATTCTGACAACTTCTCAAGAATTTCTTACTATTCAATAATAAAAAGATAAAACTATTTCTTAAAAGAAGGAAGAGAATTGAAACAGGACTGAAATACAGAAGTCTTGATGAGAATTTTATGTCACTTGTCAAATTCTGTTTTCAGAGGTCCTCATTCCCTGAAGGCATGGTGGGCCAATTGGATTCCTAGCTACCAATACTTGTAAGTTCAGACTGAGGACAACAATTTGAAGTCCTTGCTCAACATCTAATGGTTGCTGATCACCAAAAGCACCCTTCACCCTGGCAAGAACCTGCAATTATTAACTGCAACACACCATCACCTGCCCTAAGCTAAGCCTCTGAGGGCCCTACCACCACCATCTCCCTAGCTAGCTCCTATCCTTTGTTTTTACCACCGGATCCAGCTATTCCCAGAGCAAAGACAGACAGACAGACAGAGAAAAATAGAAAAATAGATTTTTGAAAAAGAAGAAAGAGAAGGGGAAAAAAGCAATGTAGAATTGACCTAAGCATTTCATAAACAACTCACAATTTTCAATCTGAGAAAACCTCCTAAATGTTCAAACACTTTACCCAATTTATCCAATCTGATCACCAACCTCTAAAAGGCCCCATGACAAATCCTTGCACACCTCACCCCAATTCCTAAGGAGTTACTCTTACCGTACACCATTACCGCACACTTCATTCCTCCTCGAAAGTTCTCTTCCCAGTGAGATCAGGGAAGGGATAGGAACTGTGTCCCCAGCAAGACAGGCACCTCAATTCATATTAGTTTTGTTAATGCTACAGTGGTGATAATACTGGGGGTGATGATCAATGACCGAGGAAGACAGAACTGGGAACTTCTTCATCTAATGAAGTGGAGAAGCTCTACGTTCTCCAACATTTCATGCATTCTGCTTGTCCCAAATATGCAATGTTTTCACTTCCTCTTTAAAACCCAGGGATTAGAAATAGCTCTTTTGGCATTTCCTCCTGGCCTATTGTAGAAACTCATAGGAGACCCAATGCTGATCTAGAATGACCAATCTTTGGAATCATACAAATATAGCATTATGAGATGGCTCTACAACTCTTTGAAAGTTCCTACATCTTAAATCAGATCCGGGTCATCTGCAGGTGTTGTTCAGAAAAGCCAAGATGGAAACTGCAGATGCACCATTAAAGTTCTGCTCCATTTTATATAAAAGATATATACAGATAGTCCTTGTTTAGAATTGGAATGGACAACTTGGTCATTAAGTGAAATGGTTGCTAAGTGAAATAGTGCTTATGATCTTTCTTCAGCTTTCCTTTGCTTTACAGTCCTGAAAAGGCCGTAAATGTGAGAACTGGTCATAAAGTTATCATCACCATGATAATTGCAAGTAGTCACTAAATGAGGCAGTCGCTGAACAAGGACTATTGTATAAAGGGGCAATACTTTGAACATTCAGTCTGGGCCACTTTTTTGTTGCTCCTGCATGGGGAGTTAATTTTAAAATTGTATGTTTACAAGAAGTACTGGTAATATATATGTAGGTGTGCAGGAGTGGAAACTAATTCTACAGGCAATCCTGCCCTAATCATTAAAATCCTTGTTTTTCCTAACCTTCCCTTTTAATTTTTCTTTAAATTCTAAATGCTAATCCTCTCTTCCAAACTCCCCATTTATCTCCCCAAATCATCAATCCATTCTCAAAATGTTCACCAATATCTTACCCATTGGCTGCAATTGTGGGAGCCGATTGCTGCAAATAGAGAAACAGTAAAGTTAGTTTAGGTCCATCTCAAGTCACTCTTTCTCAAATTCTCCCTCCAGTTCACAGACAGGAATTATACGGAATGTATAATTGGAATTACCAGTAATTAAAAGTGAACTAGAACCTCCACTTGTTTGGGTTGCAAAAACACTTAATTTTTAAAGAATGTGCCATGGTTACTCTTTCAAAGTTGAGGGACTTATCAGGAACATAACTAGTTACAAAGCTATTTCCTCAAGCGATCTGTGGTGGTATGTGGGGATAACATAACAGAATAACAGAGTAGGAAGGGACCTTGGAGGTCTTCTAGTCTAACCCCTTGCTCAAGCAGGAGAATCTATAGCATTTCAGACAAATGGTTGTCTTCTTAAAATGCTCCAGTGATGGAGCATTTGCAACTTCTGAAGGCAAGTTTTTCCACTGGTTAATTATTTCAACCATCAGAAAATTTCTCCTTAGTTCTAGGTTGCTTCTCTCCTTGATCAATTTCCATCCCTTGCTTCTTCTCTTCTCTTCTTGTGCTTTGAAAATATGTTGACCTCCTTAAGTATTGGAATATGGCTTATTTCATGCTTTAGCCTGCAGCCCCCTAATCATCTTTGTTGCTCTTTTCGGCACTCTTTCCTGAGTTCAATTTTGAATGAGGATCCAGATTGTTGGGGGCAATATGCTGACTCTGTAAAAACAGGGTCCTGTTTCCTCTTGGAAAACAGGAGGAAGATTCATTGTCTAGGCTTGCTCCTGAAGCATTCAGGAATACATGAAGCCATAGTGGCGCAGTGGTCAGAATGCAGTATTGCAAGCTAATCTGGCTCACCGCCAGGAGTTCGATCCTCATCAGCTCAAGATTGACTCAGCCTTCCATCTTTCCATGATTGGTAAAATGAAGCCCCAGATTGTTGGTGGGGTAATATGCTGACTCTGTAAATTGCCTGGACAGGGCTGTAAAGCACCATGAAACCGTATATAAGTCTGAGTGCTATTGCTATTCTTCTATAGCCTATTTCTTTTCTGGAAAAATGAGCAATCTAGTAAATATGCATGCTTCCTAGAAGCATGGGATTGGCCACGGAGAAGTCTTAGGCTGGCTCCTTTGGTCTCATCCAATTGGATGGCTCTCTGATTAAAAATATAATAAGGAGGGAAAGTTAATTTGGTATGTTCTGAGTCCTCCCAGTTAAACAATGTCATGTGATGGGACTCAGGAGGTGGGCTTCCTCTGTCATTCCACCAGCCTCTGGAATAGCTTCCCTCTGAAGATCCTAGAACTCCTTCCCTGCCCTCATTTGAAAGACCGTGAAATCATAGCTTTTCCCCAAGTCTTAAAGTGGGTTATAAATATTATAGGATAATGTCTGTTGAGCTGCCCTTTTTATGCAGGGGGATATGCAAGGCAGAGGTGGTGGGGTTGTTGGGTTTTTTTTTTTTTTTTGCTATATGGTGTTTGTACTGTTTTTATTGTTGTAAGCCAAGAGTCATGGTGGAGCTGGCCAAACTTATAAATTTAAATAAACAGAGAAATAATAATAAACACGTTAGACTATGGACCAGGAGGGGCTTATGGAGGCTGCTTAGGTTTTGTTTTTTCTAGCAGCCAAAAGGCAAGGAGGGCTCTTAGACAGCTACAAATGTAAAACTGTAAATATCCTAAACCTGTGGAAATCCCTGTGCCAATTTAACCTCCAAAGTCATCCAAATGGTGCAAATAAAATGGATGTTGCTTGTCTGAAAAAATATTCCACAAGCAAAAGCAACAGATTCATTGCAGCATTACTTCAGACATTTGGTACTAAAGAAATGAGCTGCTTGCACAACAATGACCTTTCCCGTTTGAAATTCAGCAAAATGAATACACCAAAGTCTATAAAGTTGGGAAAGTGAAAGTGAAAGACAAGACGGGGATGACCAATATCAAGATGGATGAACTCAGTTACAGTGGCAATGGGTGTGCTATTAGAAGACTTGGAAGACCAAGTTGGAGATTGAGAAGATATATCTTGTTGACACAAAATCAATCAAAATTTGCAGCATACAATGTAGGCAAAGATAACCTACTTCTTCAACTGTTCCAAGTAGCTGCAGAACCTTTTATAGTCATTCTGTTGCTAAGAATGCAAGCTTATGTTCTCCTATCTGCTTCTCATCACAATACTGACCTGGGCGCGGCGTTCTTCATGGCGGTGTTGCATCTCTACTGGGTCTTCCCAAGGTTTCCCAAAAGCATCCTGGATAGGAGGCTCCCAGCCACTGCAGAAAGTTAGGTTGTAGGGAGCTGCATAGCCCCTGGGGAAATCCACTCTTGATGGACAAAACAAATAATAAGAATAATGTGAATTGGAAGGAAGGAGCCAAATTCATCACATTTTCAATCATTGCAAGTTAAATAAACCACTCAGGCAACATGTGTCAACAGACCCACCATATTTATGTCATAAATGAAATGGTCTAATATCTTGGAGAAGATTTTGGAATTCAAACTCCAAAGTTCCAATCCTTATTAAGTAATTTGCTTGTGGATCCAGATCATCTGTGATATCACTTCAGTTGAGAGGCAGAGGGGGCTACTTCACCAAAATTAAATAGCCAATAGCAAGGGTCTCCAAACCTGCCCACTTTAAGACTTGTGGGTGTCAACTCCCAGCATGGCTGGCTGAGGAATTCTGGGGGTTGAAGTCTACGAGTCTTAAAATGGCCAAGTTTGGAGATCCTTGGCCAATAGCATCTCAAGAAAGGAATAAGGAAATTGTAGTAGTTAGAAAACTGTAGAAGAAAGAAGTGGAAGTGAATGGATTAAACCACATCCTATAGGGGAAAAAAATTAAGAGGGCAAAAATAATAACAAGGGAAAACAAACCCAAATCCCCTTACCTGGGCTTAGTCCAGTTTTCACCCAGAGAATGCCACAGTTCTGTTTCCCACTCTCCTAAGCAGCTATGCATCAAAGTCGCTGCTTCTAGAGTTATCATGGGACTGTGCAATTCAGAAGCAAATTCCACACCCCCAGAAGCATCCACAATCTGAAATGGGAAATGAAAATCAGACTCCAGATAATCTGTTCCTCTGGAGACTCCATCTTTTTCCAGAGAAATGTACACTCATCTAGGAATTTATTTATTTTTATTTATTTATTCGATTTGTCAATCACTTACAAGATAATAGGAATAAGTATAAACATGAGTAAGAATACAGGAAATAGATATGAATAAATGGAGACAATAGGTCAGGGATGGTAGGCACGATTATGCATTTATGCACACCTCTTACAGACCTCTTAGAAATGGGGTGAGGTCAATAGTGGATTGTTTAAGGTTAAAGGAGTGGGGGTTTGAGGATGTAACAACAGAGTCAGGTAGTGCATTCCAGACATTGACCACTTGTGGCTGAAGTCATACTTTCTGCAATCAAGTTTTGAGCAAAATACATTGAGTTTGTATCTGTTGTGTGCTCTTGTATTGTTGCAGCTGAAGCTGAAGTAGTCATTGGCTGGTAGGATATTGCAGCAGATAATTTTGTGTACTACATAGTCCAACCATAGGCAACGTAGTTCTAGGTTGTCCAAGCCCAAAATTTCAAACCTGGTGAAGTAGGATATAATGTTGCAAGCAATCACTGATATGTGCAATCTAATCCCACGATAAAGTTTTTCATGGATTTTATCACACAACTCTTCAACTAATGGAACTGAAGCCCAAAGTATTTTATTCCCCCCCCCCCCAAAAAAAAAAAGAATACAGAAACCAAGCATGCTAAAGAAAGTGTCCTATATTAGTCTTCTTGCTTTTTGCTATGCAGGAATTCTTCCCTATCCTATGGAATTCAATTTCACATTTCACATTTGTTACTTAAACAAGTATACAGTACAAGTATACAATATATATACAGTATACTGTATACAAGTATACAGTAAACAAGTATACAGTATATATACAGTTGGTTCTCAATTTATAACAGTTCACTAAGTGGCCATTCAAAGTTACAAAGGCACTGAAAAAAGTGACTTGTGGTAGTTTTTTTTCTCACTTACAATTGTCACAATATCTCTCCTTCATCACATGATCAAAATTTGGACGTTTGGCAACTGGTTCATATTTGTGACAGTTGCAGTGTCCTGGAGTCCTGTGGTCTCCTTTTGTGACTTTCTGATAAGCAAAGTCAACTGGAAGGTCAGATTCACCTAATGAGTGTAACTAACTTCACCACTGCAGTGCTTAACTTAAAAACTGTGGCTAGAAAAGTCATAAAATGGGGCACGAGTCACTTAACAATTGTCTCTCTTAGCCACAGAAATTTTGGGCTCAGTTGTGGTCATATGTCCCTTAAGCATAGTTCCGTGTCATTCTGCTGCTTTTACAATCCAACTGCCCTTCTACATCTATCAATCTATTGTTTCCCAGTCTTGGCGACTCCCAGTATTCTAGGCCATGTCCATAGAGACTGGAGAATTCTGGGAGTTGAAGTCTACACATTTGGAAGATGCAAGATCGAGAAACACACTATTAATAAATCAGCTACCAGATACTTCATCTCCTCTTCTTCTTCAACCCAGCACTTACCATCTTCAAGGGTTTGAAAAGAATACATATTAGCTCCTCTGAAGTAGGGCATGTGATGTTGGATTTCAGCCTTGCCTAAAGTGGTGGGGAAGAAAGTATAATTTAGTTGTAAGCGTAACCCAAGGAGATACCTTTCATTTTCTTGGTAGAAAAAAGTATACACAAAACTCACCAGAAGGCTAAAGGAATACTTGATCTTGGACAGAGTGTCTTCAAACTCCTCTTGGGATGGAGGTTTTGCTCTAATGGTTAAGAGCCCCTCTGTGTTTGTGATAAGAAAGAAACATTAAAAAAATCTCCCTGCAACTCCCATCTATATGGAGGGGCTAGTGAACTCCCAACCCTAAGACTCAAATCTTTTTGGGGGATTGAGATCAAGGCTCATGGTCACAGATATCTTCTACACAGAGCAGCTCAACAATATTGATGGCAGTCTAATTATGTTTGTAGGCCTTGGATTTGTCTTTTAGAACTAGTGGCTCTAAAAACTTTTTGGGCCAAAAAGCTCATTTGACTTGTGCAAAAAAAAAAAAAAAGAATAATGCAACTGCAGAAGGCGCTTCTGAAGTTGTCGGGAGATCAAGTGCAGAGACCCATGATGGAAGGGAAAAGTTTCCAAGCCAAGTGGAATTTTGTGGATTCCGACAAATTTATTTGTTTTCATGGATTTACTAAACAAATTTATATCGCCACCCAGCATTTTACACTGTATAATAAAAATCCATTAAAAAAAAAATCTCTCTCACACACACACACGGCAGCAAAAACACAATCAAACCAACTTGATTGGCCTGTCTCTTTTCGTGGTCTCTAGACCTGCTAACTAACAAAACCACAGTTTTAACGCCTTTTTAGCAAGGGGGGCGGGGAATCATACCCTAGGGAAAAGATGTTCCATAAGGAAGGGGCCACCACCGAGAAGATCCTTTTCCTGATCTCATCAGGTGTAAATCTCTAAATTCTAGAATCATTCTGGAGACGGAGTTAGAACTCACGGAAAGATTCTGATTGGGCCAGACTTTAAAAGTATTTCCTGTTTCTCTAGCAGCCTTCTGCATTCCCAGCCAATCATCTCACCTCCTGGCTCTCGAAGGCGCCCTCTTGCGGAGCGCTTGCATTGATTCAGGACACGGAAAGCTTCTGCAGATTTCTGCAGCTTTCTCACAAAGGCTTCCACATCATCAAAAACCCGGTTCAGCAGCTCCTGCCGGAGGCACACAGGCCATAAAGAGAATGGGAAAAAAAAATTGGTTTGTTTGTACTGAGCAAGAAACAAGTGACATGAGAACATGGCTCATCAAAAAGGCCTTTGGGAAATAAAGTGAATTTGGATGCTCCTTATTAATTTCTGTACTGTGATTACTAGTTTCGTTGTCACACTTTTTAAACCTGTTGCAGGGAGTCCTTGAGTTACGATTATAATGGAGCCTGCCCATCACGGTTATACTCATAACAGCCATAAAGCAAGTCAATTACACGACCGGCCCAATTTTAAAAGTCTTTCTTGCAGGGGTCATCAAGTGAATTTGTGGTCATTACGCAAATGCCACCATCATTAAGTGAATGACCATCTCTTCTTCCCTATCCCCTTCTCCAAATCTCCTTTATATAAAAGCCAACAGCAACAATTAATTTTCCCATTTAACTCACCACGTTTTGCTCTATTTGGATGATGGCCAGATCAGGTTCTCCTACCAAGATGGCTGGAAACAGGAGAAAAATGAAAAATTGGAAAACAGGAGGAAAATGAAAAATTTACGAAACTATCGCTAAACTTTGCTGGGATACAAAGAGGATTAGTCTGTCCTGAAGAGCCCAGTGGCAGGAAAAGACTATGTCTTCTTCTGTGTCTTCTTCTGTGACTCCCACAATCATATGAGCAGCATGAGGAACCTCATTTTCCTGCTCTTTGGTGTCTGATGACTAGGGTGTACAACAATACCATGGCAACAACCTTAAGAATGAGGCCAATGCTTTCAGCTTTTTTGGGGGGGAGGGGGAATTTTGTATACCATGCTTATTTTAGCCAAAGTAACCCAGGCAAATCATGAAGGGACCAGACAAAAGATTTAGACAGGCCTATTTGTGGCTGAAATGCTCTTGATGGGAAGGATTCCTGGATCGTTCCCTGCAACTCAAAGTAAAACATTGGGGTGCAACATGACTTCTTGCAAGCTGTTCTAGAAGAAGGTCCCATTAAAGTCAATTCATATATGAAGCTAGGAAACTCCTTAATGCTATGCCAGAACCTGTAATTTCTTCTAAGTCTTTGGGATCAAGAGCTACTTAACTGGAAATGCTAGAAATTGGCCTTAAAGACCACCTGGATGGATAGCATATAATTTATCAAGGAGTTATGATTCTTCTCCAAATGTCCTCCTCCATAAAAGCTTGTGGGGCTTAGTCTAAGGTCCTTACCATCTTCTCTTGGCCCTGGTGCAACAATCTTTGTCCTAGAAGGAACCTGCATAGGAGGCTGAGAGAAGACCTCCTGATTATCAAGCATGTTTTGGGTAGCTCTGTAAACAAGAAACATAGAGTCTGAGATCCAAAGAGAAAGACGGATATCCAGTGGATAATGCAACCTCCTTTCCATCTTACACTGTATAACTTCCAAGCTGGGGATGGGCAATATTTTATGGGCTGAGAAGCAAACATATTGAAGGGACCTTAGGGACATAATGAGTGGGACAACATTGCAACATTGCTAAGACTATGTAAGTAGGGATGGGATATTTTTTGCTCCAAACTTGGATCTTCAAAGTTGGCAACTATAAGATTTGTGGGCTTCAGCTCCCATAGTTGAATCTCATTCATAGCTGGCTGGGGAATTCTGGGAGCTGAAGTCCACAAGCCTTAAAGCTATGCTGGCTGGAGAATTTTGGAACTTGAAGTCCACATATCTTAAAGCATGTTGGCTAGGGGATTCTGGGAGTTGAAATCCGCCTGCCTTAAAGTCGCCAAGTTTGGAGACACTTGCTCTAGAGCTTGAGGGTGGGGATTTTGTGTTGTATGTATTGCATTGTATGTGAGATTCAAGCTCTTCCTGGTCAAAACAATGGGAAACGAAGACATTGTTTGGAGGAGGGAATGCTCAAAAGCACTTCTGGGGTTATATTCAACCCAGGGAGGCATGTTGGCTTCTGATTTATATAACATTCCACACCACAGTCAGCATCATAAGAATCTATAACAGATATCTAGACAACCCATGACCCATTGATCACCGATTAACAGAATAATAGAGTTGGAAGGGATCTTGAAGGGTCTTCTAGGCCAGCCTCCTGATCCAGCAGAAAGCCCTATATACCATGGTCGTCCAATCGCTTCTTAAAAACCTCTAGTGTTGGAGCATCCACAGCTTCTGAAGACAAGCCATTCCACTGGTTCTCTCGGGCAAATTTCTCCTTAGTTCTAGGTTGCTTCTCTCCTTGATTAGTTTCTACCTTCCCTCCTATAATCCCAGGAAGTTATTTTTCTCCTCCTCAAATCAAAGTAGGTCTATATATTCTATAGCAGCCTGCCAGTCAGAAATGACTTTATGACCAATCCTTGCATTTACAACCATTACCACACCTCCAAGATCACATGATCAAAATTCAGGTGGTGGCAGGTAGCGTGCCTTGACAATGCCCTAGCTCACCACCTGTGACCTTCACAAGTAAAGTCAATTGGAAAAGCCAGATTCGCTTAAGGACTGGATGATTCGCTTAAAAACTGCAGTGATTTGCTTAACAATTGTGGCATAAAGTTGGGCATGGCCCACTTAATGCCTGCCTTGCTGAGCAATGGAAATTCTAGTTCCAGTTATGATTGTAAGTGGAGAACTACCTATAGTTAGACAATCCTACTCTCTCTCAGTCCAAGTTGTATGGTGGATATGGTTTTGAAGGGGAAATGAACTTGCAGAGGTGATGTGATTGCAGAGAGAAATCTAGAAAAGCAGAAAAGCAGCTGGTAAGGAAGAAGGTGTGGACCTTCGCCCACCACACAGCTCTGCTGGGAATCAACTTTTCTGGCAGTAGTGTCTTAGATCAGGGATGAGGAACTATGGCCCCTTTATGACCTGTGGCCTTCAACTCCTAGAATTCCTGAGGCAGCCATACTGGCTTAGGAATTCTGGGAGTTGAAGTTTTCAGGTAATAAAGGGGACATAGTTCCTCACCCCTGTCTTTGTTAACTCTAAGACTTGACTTGTTGTTCCTGACTAAAGTCGCTTATGGTCGTTTGAAGCTGTCCCATCACAGCCATGGGTCTTAGGCTGTGCATTTACCTCAGGGCTTCCATCCGTTGGGTATTTCCTCCTGTGTTGAAATCCAGCAAGGCACTGGTGATGTCTTGCTGGATCCATTCCGCCTGCCAAGTAGAGGAGAAACCAGATCAAAGATGTGTTGAGAACTCTTCCTTTGTCCCAAATCCCCATGTTGTAGATCAGATATTACTGTCAGACCCTTAAAAACACCGTGGTCAAACATCAGGAGTAAATTTCTATGGAGATTCTCAGTCATTTGGGTCACGGTCGTCCCAAAGATGCTTTTTCAAGAGGCAACTGGACTTCCTTGTTTTTCTTTGAAGACGTTTCGCTTCTCATCAAAAAAGCTTCTTCTTCTGCATGGCACGGCCCCACTGTCTATGAACTTTATCTTTCCTTAAAAATGTTAATTTCAGCCCCCAGCCACTGAATAATTGCCATCCCCGTGTCAAGTAAATTTTATGTGGTTAGTAGAATTGAGTAATTACATAGGATCATTCTCTAAACATTTTTGTGGATCGATAGGTTCTTAGAATTACGCCACCTACGGTCTTACCCAAGCTTAGTACACAAAATTGTCTACTACAATGTCCTACCTGTCAATCACTACTTCAACTTCAACCACCATAACACAAGGGCAAACAATAGATACTCAAAGTAAACTGGTCCAAACTCAATTGCAGAAAATACGACTTCAGCAACAGAGTGGTCAACGCCTGGAACTCACTACCTGACTCTATTGTTACATCCTCAAACCCCCAAAACTTTAACCTTAAACTCTCTACTGTGGACCTCACTCCATTCCTAAGAGGTTTTGTAAGGGGGTGTGCATAAGCTCACCGGTGTGCCTACCATCCCTGTCCTACTGTTCCCATTTATTTGTACTCAATTATTATGTACATACTTATAACTGTTTATACTTATATGTTTATATGTTATGTCCATACTTATACTTGTTTTCTCATACATGCTTGATAAACTAAACTAAATAAAATAAAAGAAATAAATAAAATGAATTATTTTACCCTAATTTGATCACACTGAAAGAAATGGATATCCGGTCTGAGCTGAGTAGTTTCCTGGCACATGAGTAGAAGCAGGGATTGGGAACGGGACTCAGGGCAGACAGCCTCACAATAAGCCACTGTTGCCAATGCATAATTCTCCAGTTCCTCCTATCAGGGGAGAGAAAGTCAGTCAAGGACATCCATCTAATATGGATTCTTTCCAAAGAAGAGGAATTGGGACACAGGTGACACCCATTTCTCCCCCAAATCTTCATTATCCCCCAGCATTGCTGCTCTGGGTAACTTTCTGCACCTTTGAGTTTATGTCAAGGAGCTTGATAGCCGACCCGTTGACCTGGAGCAGCATCTCTTGAACCCAGATCTTCCCTTGCTTATCCATGAGGGACAGTTTCCTGATAGCATCCTCCACAGATGTCAAATCGTCCTCTTCTCCAATGGTGAAGGTCACCAGGTGCTGGAGTATATAGACATGAGAGAGACACAAACAGATCCATTATTTGCCACTAATGCTACTACTCATCTATTTCATCACTTTCCATATGGTCCAAGAAACCCCATCATCTTACTAAGACCAAGATGTAGGTAATAGTGCTGTAAAGTGCTTTGGGTTCTATCTCCAGAAGGTGCACATGGAAGTGCAAATGTAGCAGCTATTGGAAACACTTTAATGCATCCTTTTTACTCTGAAATCTAGCCAGTTTATAGTATTGGGGACCAATATCATGATCCCATGTTCTCCAATCTACATGTTGAAGATTGAAGCACAAACAACTTTAGTAGATGCTGGCTGAATGGCATCACCATAATTAATCCGACTTCTAATGTGCTCCTGCATATCTGACCCCAGCAGTATTTTATTTTAGACCTGGGAAAAGTTTATTCAGATCTTCCAGGAACAATAAGTTTTTGCTTGGATCATTTTCTTCTTCCTTTTATTTTTCTTCCCTTTCCTCCAACAACATGTTATGGTTATGGTTCTGTTGTGTTGTGTTCTGCTGTGTTTATTCATCAATTTAGCCTTTGGCTGAGATTTTATATTGACATAAAGGGAAGAAAGCATCAGGCTTCCAGGTCTAGTTTCAATATAGAGAGGAGTAAGTAATCTCTGAGTCCAAGCAATAGTAAATTCATTTTTGATGAGTGGGTGATCCCACATACCTTGAAGGAGCAGTAGTACATCCCCTCCTCATCCTTGGACTCAGCAGCATTAGATAATTATCAATTGATCTCTTTTTTTTTTCTGGGGAAAATTGTACAAAAGTTGGTGAGCTGTAATTCCAGAGGGCTGTATAGAGGAAATGAATTATTTGGATCATTTTCATTGGTTTCAGGAAGAGATATCCATTGACATGACAATGATCATGTTTGTAAGTGAACTTTTATTGAACCAGGTTAGGGATGATATGATTTTCCTGGTTCCACTTGATTTCTGATTGATTTTGGGGGGTTGAGGGGTATTGTACTACATCAGTTCTCCTTTCTGCAGAGTGGGTTCCAGGTACTATCAGGAGGGACTGAGGCTGAGACCCTGAGACTTTGCAGTGTTCTTCAAAACTTGACTCTCTTGCTACTTGTATTCAACATCTATGTGAGGTTGTTGATCAAGACCATCCAGTGATGTGGGGCCATGTGTCATTAATATGGGGATGATTTCCAGTTGTATATCACAACTCTCAGGTAAAAACAGGGGGTACCAAAAAGATCTTGTCCCAGTGCATAGAGTCTGTTAGAGTCCGGATGGGAGGAACAGGTCAAGTTCAACCCTAGCAAAGGCTAGGAGATTGTAGATTCAAGGACATTTCTCTTCCAAGGATTTTCCTACTTAAGTTTATTATAAGGTTGCATCTACTTAAGTGGAACTCGGGTATAATTTGCAGGAACTCCTCGTATTACAGAAAGCAATGGTAGCCAGGAGAGTTTGTACAGATTCATCTTGACCAGAAGACACACATGCTTTAGTCATCTCTTGTTTAGATGACTACAATGCATCCTATATGGGACTGCACTTGAAGACTGCTTGGAATCTATAGCTGATCAGAATGCTGCTACGCAAGTTATTGTATTATAGCATGTATGGCAGGGGTTCCCAATGATCGGCACCAGTCCATGATATGCCAGAAACTGGGCCATGAAAACAAGCAAAGCTCCATCCGCGGGATGCAGGCAGCACTCGAAACCACGCCCCCTCTGGTCCCTGGGAAAACTTCCCCACAAGGAACCGGTCCCTGGTGTCCAAAAGATTAGGGGGGGCACTGAATACAGACCTCATTTTATTCTTGGGATTCCTCTGTTTCACGTAATATGGTACCCATCCTTTTTTAAAAAAAAAAAAACCAAAACCTTACCTTTACGGATCTGTAGTAAATTAGTAGGGTTAAAACCTGACATTATTTTTTATTCCTATTCTTCCAGAGGAAAAGGACTTCTTATGAGGGAGATGAATAGGTGGAATATAAAATAAGCAACTGAGGATTTTTTTAAAAATAGTAGCAAATAAAGGGGAAATAATAAACTAGCCCTGATTAATTTCTTATTGGATATTACCTGGACATCTCAATACACATAAAAAATATTCCGGAGAAATTCTAGCAAAGGTATATTAACCAAGAAACAGCCCTCTACAAATGACCTCCCATACTTTTAATTCCTGAAGCTTCCGAGTCCCAGTTCTGTCTTGGCCATACTTTAACACAACCTAAATGCCAAAATAACAACAAAAAAGACTTACATTGACAGCATACTGAGAGACATCTGCCACAATGAAGTTGGAATACTTCTTCCTCTGTTCTGCAGAAAGAATTTTTTAAAAATCTTATTTTTCAAAAAATCTTATTTTTCAAAAATATATATATAGGAGGACGCAACTGAAATGCTGGCTTGAGACACAAAAGGAACATAAAAATGTTAGTTTCATCTTTGTCTCATTTTAATGAGGATATGAACATTTTAAAGAGCACTGAAGTTGACCTTCCTTATCCAAATAGATGAGTAAACTCTTTCTATTTGGATAAGGAAGGTCACCCTCTGGAAATGCTGACAGTCCAACCTGGAGCAGCAAGAAGCAGGCTGAGTGAATGGAAGGGCGGCCCACATCTACCCTTTCACTCCAGGCAGGGTTCTTTTGAAAAGAGGGGATGCACAGAACAATGGAACTGTGTATTTCCAAAAAATATTGTCCCTTAATCTTCAAGAGGGCTGGAGGGATCTGAATTAGTTGGTTAAGTGTTTGACAAGCAGAAGAGAAATATGCATGAACAGAAACAATGGCTTGTTTACATAGACCCTGAAGCTATAATGTAGCTTCTTCCTATTTGGCTCATCATATGTCCACTTATTATAGTTTAGGGTCATGTGCACACCACGTTACTATAACATCTTCCAAAAACCACTGGTTTGTGAGCCCCAGGCAACTTCAGTTGATTTAGCGCTTCCCAGATATAACCATAATTGCTGGGCTTGATGGAAATTATAGCCTAACATGTATAGAAGACATCAAAATCAATACATAATGCGTATTGCAGCGTAAAATCATGTTTGTAGACACGTACAGTACAACTACCGGTAGTCCTCAACTTACAACTGCAATTGAGCCCAAAATGTATGTTGCTAAGTGAGAAATTTATTAAGTGAGTTTTGCCCCATTTTATGACTTTTCTTGCTGTCTTTGTTAAGTGAATCCCTGCATTTCCCCATTGATTTTGCTTGTCAGAAGGTTGCAAAAAACGATCACAAGATTCCCCAGGACATTGCAACCGTCATAAATTTGAATCAGTTGTCAAGCATCTGAATGTAAATCACAGGACTATGGGGATGCTGCAATGGCCATAAGTGTGAAAAATGGTCATAACTCACTTTTTTCAGTGCCATTGTAACCTCAAAAGGTCACTAACTGAACTGTTGTAAGTCGGGGACTACCTGTAGTCTAAAACCCCAGTAAAATTCCCTCCAGGTGTGAATCTTGCACACTCTTCTTTTCTTATGTTACATTTTGGACTCTTAATTAAAAATAAACAAATGGGCCTTATGTAGGTCCAAACAGATATTATTTTTAAAATACTGTGGTTTATATCACTTAGTCCTTTGTACAGAAATGGCCCCACCAAAAACAGTAAGAAAAACTGAAAAGGGATTGTGATCACGGAAACCAGAAGAGATGGTAGAACAGTGTCATCAACTTGCCAACTAGTAAATAAGGTTTTATAACTTTATGAGAATCCCAGGTGCTTTTGCTCATAAAAGTTCAGATCTGCCCACAGGTTCAGAAAGTTTGGCTAATATATAACAGACATATTCATTCCTATTCAGCAGAATTAACATTTCAGAATGTTATATAGGTCATCCTCAATTTTAAATGGTTAATGGAGCTTGCCCATCACAGTGATAAGTCACGCCGGTTGTAAAACAGGTCACTCACATGTCTGATTTGATTTTACAATGTATTATATGGAGGTCATTAAGACAGTGCCACAGTCATTAAACAAGCCAATGGTTTGCTATGCCGATGGTTTGCTAGGGGCTGGTTTTGCCAAAACCTAGAAATAAATACCAGTTGCAACAGGGGGATGCAGCTGTCAAAACTTTGGACCCCCGTCATAATTCTTCTAGGGAATAATTCCCATAATTATCTCCCCACAATTTCCCTGGGAGGTCAGTCATAACAAATCATTGTTAAGTGACCCATTGTAAGTCAAAGGCTATCTGTAACATCATCCACAGAATTATCCCTCAAAGACAAGTGTTTCGTTTATTTATAAATGTTATTCAGCACCTCTATCAACTAGGATTGGAAGTGCTATAAAATCCCAAATCAATATAATGTTATAATAGTATATAATACAGGATAATGTAATATGCATGGTTAAAAAATATGCACCAGTTGAAAGAACATTCCTTGAATTTCATAACATGTAGATGTATACTGAAAAAAATACTAATTAAACACTGTACAGCTGAGAAACTGATTTGCATTTAATAGTACTTTTCAGACAATTACCAGGTTTTTCTTAATGAATCAGAGTGTATAACAGAGCAAAGGAAAGAGGAGGAATAAATTTAAACATAAATAAAAGAAGTTATTGGAGCATATAATAATAATATTATCATGTCTGGTTGTACAGTCAGCCACATGTTTAGACTGGATTTTGGCATTTTAATCCACCTATCAAGCCCTTCCCAATGACCTAGGTTTGATGGATGTTGTTTTTAATAATATTAAATAATCATAGGATTGTATTTAGTTGCAACCAAACATGTCAGATGTTCACGTTGGATGTCATTTTTGTCTGCAAGGATAGGCAGATGTGGATGTCTGATGGTGTTAGAAGTATCATCACAGGATGTAAGTTACTCCAAATAAAGTTGCCCTTTGCAATTGACTGATGGTGAAATGGCCAATGCCAATAGTGTTCAAGTGATGCTTCCATTGTTTCGGGATTGCATCCAAGGCACCTATTATTATTGGTGCTACCTTTGTTTTCTTTTGCTACAGTTGTTCAGCTTCTATTGGCAGGTCTTTGTATTTTATCTTCTCCAGTTCTTTCTCTTCTCTTCTGCTGATTTCAGGTACTGCCATGTCCACTACGCAGACTATTTTTTATCAAGTATTGTTAAATATGGTATGTTAAGTAGGTATGCTTTGTGGCAGATCCATGTCTGTTTGAATTCTAAAGTCCCAGAGCAATTTAGCTTCTTTGTTTTCCATTACTTTCTTTACTTTATGGTCTTACCACCACCACCATTATTACTCTGTTCTGTTATTTCTGATTCTGGATGTCATTCTTTCTAGAACTGGTGCATTCATTTCAAATATGCTCGTCTTGTTTCACTTGATCTGTAATAACATATCTTTATTTCTTTGTTTTCAATCTCTGTATATTTGTGACAGGCAAAACACCTTTTCTTCTAGTAACTCTGTAGCTGCTGGTCCTGGTTGCTCAGTCAACAATCCTGAGTCCTGTGGCCTATTTTTCACCAGATATCCAGGAACTCCCACATCTAGCGTGGACCTTATTATTCCGGGTGACATCCGAGCCGGTTTGCCTTTCTGAAATATACTCTCATCATATTTTTTTAATGGGAGAGAGACTCTTTGTCTGACTCCTCTAATGAGACCTTTCCAGTATGGTTGAATTTCTGGCATAGCTTTCATCTTCCTCAGAGCACATGAGCCCTACAACCACTTCAAGGTAGGGTCTTACTGGGGCATGATGATGATGATGATGATGATGATGATGATGACGAATGGAGAATTTCACAAAGTATCAAAATCAAAGCTGAAAGATTATGGTGTAAACGAGTGCCATAGTTCAAAGGTTATGGATGTCATAGCAAAAAATCTTGGATGGCGCTTAAGAAAGCTGTGCATTGACAACTTTTTCATCTGACAATTACAAAAGGCCACATTGCCTGGATCCACACATATATTATGATAGCCTAGGTTCTTGGGGAGAACTTGATATGTATGTGGGCCTCCACACTAGTTAAAACACTGGCAGTCGTGATTCCACATTGTTATCTATATAATAATAATAAATTAAACCGAAAACTTGAAGACCACAAGGAGAGAAAGGAATGTTAGATTAGACCTATTCAGTTTTGGCTGCAGAAATCTTTGCTGCCTTCTAGCCATCATCTGGATTTCTGCATCTCAGAATTGGTAGTTACTGGTATATGTAAGACAAGGTATTGGGAACCAGAAAAGGGATTGCAGGCATAAAGCATTGTAGCAGGAGATGGGCACTGTGGTTGATAAGACTAGAGAATTGTGAGTTGTTAAGGATGGAAAAGCTGCAAGATGGAATAACTTTCAGTCCAACAATCATCCCAAAACAAAGGCATTCCCTTGGTTATATTCCCATGGTTTCATACTCACCATAGATGGTTCTGGCACTGGGCTTGTGAACATCACCAAATAAACTGGGAGAGAAAACAGACAAATCAGATGGCAACCCTAGTTTCTCCAGCCTAAATTCCCTGCCTTCTCAAACTTTGCTTGGCTTCCAGGCTCCCTGAGAATCACAGAGGCTTATTAGCTCTGTTCTTTGCAGTATCTTTGCAGAAGCCCTGGTTGTGCAGTGGTTAGAATGCAGTATTGCATGCTAATTCTGCCCATAGCCAGCAGTTCAATCCTGACAGGCTCAAGGTTGTTTCAGCCTTCCTTTCCAAAGCTGGTAAAATGAGGACCGAGATTATTAGGAGCAATATGCTGACACTGTAAACTGCTTAGAGATTAAAGCTATATAAAGTACTTTGCATTATAATATAAGTAATATACCTCAGTAATATAACCCTTCAGTAATATAACACTTCAGTAATATACTGTTATATTGCTAGGCTATTTCAACAAAATCCACAATATATTCCAAAAACAATGTTATAATTAATGCTACTTGATTTTATTGACTTACTTACTCATTCAATTTCTATAGCCACCCATCTCAAGCAAGTGACTCTAGGTAGCTTACTATTCTTAAATTCTAAGACAATTAAAAAGACATTAAAACAATAACATGTTGTTTAATCCTCATTGGGCCCCCAAGCAAGGTTACACCCTTCCATCTGGATGATTTTTATCACAACCAGTAGCCCTTAAGCCTTAATGTCAGACTTGTATTTGAATAATAGTCCCAATGACATACACTCATTTGTCAAGGCAGAAAGGAGGAAGGAATAATGCTACTGTAGTTGTGCCCCTAGACTTGCCAAAGGCTACTGGAATGAGAGCAGAATACTATATTGATTCTTAGCATACCTTGACCTGAGTTAGTGGCCATTCCTTAGGTATTTATTATGATGATCTATAGCTTTGCCTGCAGTAAGTTGGACAGGAAATGGCAGTGACAAACCAAGGAGCAATGAAGATGCTAATGAAGATTACAGGGATTGTTTTCAATCCTGCTAACATCTCAATAGAAATGAGGGTTGCCAGAGTTGCTTAAATTTCTAGAAAGGAAAGTTCTTTTGGGTTTTTCAGAGGTCTCCTACAGCTTTGTATCGCCTTAGAAAGGTGAGCACCTGGGAAGACCTGTTCAGGGTCTGGGGAAAAGGTCTTTAATAAATCTTCTACAGAGTTGGTATACAGCGCTGCAGTTCCTATAAATCCCAAGCACCCTGTTAGCTGGGGATGTTGAGATTTATAACCCAATATACCTAGAGATCAGCAAGTTGAAGAAGGAAACATTAAAATTTATTAGCCATGTTCCTTAATTTAATCAGATCTTGGCTGAATCATGCCTTTCAAAGCTTTCTAAAAACATCAGTTGTCACCTGAAAAACTACATAAATAAAGGGAGGGGAGAGATGACATAACCCTTGGCTGCATAATGGATCGAAAAAGAAGAAAAAAAATATATCCTTAACTTAAATGTGGTTAAAAAAATGGTGAGAGATTTGTGCTTTCAGACTTGCAAAATTCTGCTAATGTAGCCTTACAAAAAAGTAGAATTAGTTCACCTGGACATATTTTCTGTATAAACTACCTGGGAAGGCTGATAGCTATTGTCTAGAGGTTGAGTCGTGGCAACTGGACTTCTTTTCTTTTTTTTTTTTTGGTTTGAAACATTTCTCTGCTTATTCAAATAACTTCTTCAGTCTTTTTCTTAAGTACCTAGATAAGCAGGCAAAAACATTTAAACCAAAAAAACCCAACAACCTCCAATTGCCATAAGTCAACTTTTAGACCACTTTATTATTTTTTTATTTTTTTTATTTTTGTCAATTGCTTACAAGATAATAGGTATAAGCAAAAACATAGTTATGAATACATGGATACATATAAGAAAAATAAAAAAATAAAAGAAACAATAGGACAGGGACGGTAGGCACGTTGGTGCGCTTATGGATGACGGTACCTGGATGCTTCACCTGGATGACTGAGAATCTTCACCAACATACTGATAGCTATTGTATCTGACTATAGCAAGGGGTTGCCAAACTTGGCAAGAATTGTGGAGTTCAACTTCCAGAATTCCCCAATCAGCATGGCTGGCTGAGGAATTCTGAGAGTTGAAGTGCGTAAGTCTTAAATTTGCCAAGTTTGAAGTCCCTTGGACTCCAGGAACAATAACGCTGCTGATGAAGTACTGGGTTCATTTCATTTCATCATAGCTGCTCTGAACCACTAAAAAGGCAATGCTATAGCCAATATAGTTAGTTTCTGGTTGAATGTTATTAGCATGCCAACTTTGAAAATTGGATTAATTGGGGAAAGTCTGTGCTATAAACCAGGGGTCTCCAACCCTGGCAACTTTATGACTTGTGGACTGCAATTTTCAGAATTCCTCAGTCAGCGTGGCTGATTGAGGAATTTTGGGAGTTGAAGTCCATAAGTCTTAAAAGTTGCCAAGATTGGAGACCCCTGATATAAACAATTCCCTTATCTATCCTGATGTGCAATCATTTTCCAGATTGCATTTAGGAGTTCCTCCCCACCCCCCAGGATCCTAAATATTTACTACACAAAAGTGTTTTATCACACTTCTTCTGAGGAATAGAGTACACTGAGTTTTTTGTGATACTGGAAACCAAGGCTAGTTTTCATAGATGTCACCAGCAGAAGCAACCAGAAGGAATCAGATACAGAATCAGATTCTCACACAATACCTTGGACAATACTTGGTCTAACATTTGGGTAGAGTTGGTCCCAAAAATTTCATCACTTATCTCTTTAATCAGGCAGGTGTTAAAATATAGAATATTTTTCTCACACACTTACCTTCCTATGTCATTCATGATGTCAGCAACTTTATCTGAAATTCACACCACAACCTTTTCAAAGAAAGAGAAGAAAAATCAGCAGTCACTCCAAGAACAGGTGGCTTTTTTCCCACAGCAAAAAGAACAGCAGCCAAGACCTGATCTCCCACTGCAAGAACATTATGGTGTCAAAATTCAAAATAAAACCCAACTCTAATTACAGTGCCAAAAGTTCTAAACAGAAATTCTATAGGTTTTTTTATTTGAGGGGATCATTTTCTGCCCAATGCTGTGTTTCCGGTTTTTATCTTCCCAGTCCATTTCATCTCATCTGAAGTTGCTTAAGTAATATTCTTGAAAAATTCAGTCTGAGAATTGCAGGATTTGGTGAAGCACTTTGCATCATAGCTTGATCTAGCGGTTAAAGCACCAGAAAAGAAAGGGGGAGACTGAGTTCAAGTCCCACCTTAGCCAGGAAAGCCAGCTGGGTGACTGTGGAGCAGTCCCTTTCTCTCAGCCCAGCTCACCTTGCAGAGTTGTTGTTGTGTGGAAAATAGGAGAAGGAAGGTGTAGGTTAAATACGTTCATCTCCTTGAGTCATTTGTAAAAATAATAAAGGTGGGATAAATAAAACATAAATAAATCGCTCACATCTGAGGAGCTACATTTAAATCCAAGAGATTTTATCCCTGGAAAATCCTGGTTTCAGGTGCCCAGCCTGGGGAAAACAGGAAATGCCAGTACCAGAAAGATATATTGTTTGTTTACACATTCTTTAATTTCTTCATTAACTGATCATTTGTATTGATTTATGGGCTAGTTACATGTCTTCAGTTACATTTATACCTGATATTTTATGCTTCGAAAGACTGGGGGTGCCCTACGTGGCTTTCTTTTAATTTCACCACAATCCTGGATGGCAGGTTAGGTTGAGAAATTGTACCTGGCTCGACATTACACAACGATTGAAATTCTGATCTTGGTTTTGGCCAGCTTTGATCAAATGAAGCCTCAGTTTACACAACAGACCAATCCATAACTTAATTTGCTTGGCTTCAACTTGATGCATTTGACTGCAGAATTGCACTTTATAAACAATGATTCATGGTTGAATTTGTACAAACCCAGCTAATAGGTTGTTTGTTGTTCTCAAAAACATAATGAAACACACCCAATGGTTTAAATTAGCAGTTTATTTAGCTGTACTGCCAATGTGGGGCCTGGCCCAAAATTACTGTTGCCTAGGAAACACAGAAAAAAAATTACTTGAAATAACCTTTTGTTTGTCCCCAGAGTAAAGTAACTGTATTCTATTAAGAGATAATTCCTCACTACTGGAATCCATTAGAGCACCCTTTTGTGACTTAAATCTTCTGAGTATGCAATTCGCATGAAAAATGATAGCCGGAGTCCAATACATTTAAAGATCATCCATTTTGAAAATGCCACACATTAAACATGTGTTTCTCAACCCCAGCAAGTTTAAAATATGGACTTCAATTCCCAGAATTTTTCAGCCAGCTTGTGTGGACCTCAATTCCCAGAATCCTTCAGGCAGCATGTGTGGACTTCAATTCCCAGAATCCAGCAGCACATTGGAGAATTCTGGGAATTGAAGTCTAGACATCTTAAAGTTGTCAAGATTGGGAAGTAGTGCCTTAACTAACAATAACAGTACTGAATGAAAAACAGCCAATGATTCAGTTTACAAATCACACTAAACTACTATTTGTTTAATTGTAAATTAATTGAATAAACCATAGCAGCCTAGTTCTACACCAGTTAAAAAGCTATAATTTAGAAACCAGATTTGGCTGGGTTTGCATCAACAATGCAAAACTATAAAACATGATTTCAAAATCTCATGTTTTGCACCAACATGCAAAACTGTAAATTGTGGTGTAGAAGCCAGAGTTGGTAGAGTTCATATAATCAGGCAGCCAAAACAAACAAATTGTACAAAGATTTAATGCAAAATGAAGTCCATCCATTAAGGAAATGTTTACTAGTATAACTTCTCAGTGCATAAATTACCTGAGGATTTTAATCCACATCAGGGTATCCGGAAGGTGTGTGGCTAAGGTCTGTTTCCCATTGCACCCACTGTTAGTTTATTAGATCAACCCATCTTGTCTTTTGGGGGAGAAGCTAATAAAAGCAGTCAGCTTGCTGTATACACATATTATCTATTTCCTAGTGAGGAAGCCTGCAAAGGTGTCAGTAGGGTGATGCAGCGAGACTACTGAGTAGACCATTGCAATTGTGTCTTTAATGGTGCCATTTACCAATAAGCCGTGAGCATACTAACAGCTAGCCACCACTTAACCTTAGTGGTGCACTGGTTAGAATAAGTATTGCAGGCTACTTTTGCTGACTGCCAACTGCTGGCAGTTTGGCAGTTCAATTCTCACCGGCTCCAGGTTGACTCAGCCTTCCATCGTTCTGAGGTAGATAAAATGAGGACCCAGATTGTTGGGGGCAATATGCTGACTCTGTAAACCACTTAGAGAGGGGTGCAAAGCACCGTGAAGCGGTATATAAATTCTAAGTGCTATCGCCATTTAAAAAATTGTTAAAAAACAAGGTTTGATTAGGTAAGTAAAAGTTGAGGCTATATTTTATCATTTTTATTTTACTGTGCTGAAAAAGTTGGAAATTAATTGTTTTTTCCCTCCCCACTCCATACTTATCTTTTCCCCCACTTCCCCCTTCCCCATTTCCCTTTTATCTTTGTTTTCATTATCTTTTATAAAGAAAACTATAAAAAAATCCCATATGTATGTACACAAAGCACTGCAAATAAGAAAACAGCGTGCTGAGTGTTTTTCGGAAGGGTGTGTACTTTTGAGTGCCTGCCTGTTGAAGAAAGGAAAATAACTTAGCACTGCTGCTTCCTGAGAATCTTGCACATTTCCACACCTCTTCATGACACCAGGTGACAACTTTGTTTATTAAAGGTGGGTTTGCCACTTTCAACAGTTGACCAATGCCACCACTCCCTGGTTTTATATCACAAATGTTCTTTCGGGGAAGAGAAATTTGCACAAGGTGTTTTGGGTTAAAAGCTTGAAGGCAAAGGCTTAAAATACTCTTTTCTTGTGGCAAGGAAAGAGCAGCGGGGAGGGAGCTGGATCGTCAATTCTTTGCAAGATCTACATAGAAGATCCAGCCATGGATTTGTCCACATGGATCTAGCAAATATTATCAGTATAGAAGTGATGGGAAATGTTGATTTTTCATTTAAATGATATTTTGGGTTTAAGGTTCAGGTGGAGAAGGACCACTGCTTAACCATCTCCCCTTTCTTCTGCTAGTTATCCAAATGAGATGGATTTTAAAGAACAGCTAACCATCTTTCCTGTATTGACAGCCTTAGGGACAAATGTTCATAGGTGGCTGTGCTGTACAGGTAGTCCTTGACTTACAACAGTTCATTAAGTGACTGTTCAAAGTTACAATGGCACTGAAAAAGGTGAATTATGACCGTTTTTCACACTTATGGCCCTTGCTGCCTTCCCATGGTCACGCGATCAAAATTCAAACACTTGGAAACTGAGTCATACTTAGGACGGTTGCAGTGCCTTGTGGTCATATGATCACCTTTTGGGACTTTCCAAAGGCAATGGGAAAGCAAGATTCATTTAACAACCATGTCACTAACTTAACAACTGCATAGTGATTCACTTAACTAGTGTGGCAAGAAAGGTCATAAAATGGGGCAAGATTCATCGAACAAATGTTTCACTTAGCAACAGAAATGTTGGGCTCAATTGTGGTCATAAAACAAGGACTACCCTTATTTCCAATGTCACAGATGGTGTATCTGCTGTTGGCATGTAAGGTATTAAAAAACATAGACAGGTAATCCTTTGACCAAAGGCAGCTTGAATCACTACTAAACCATGGCTAGATATTGATTCTTTACTAGGAAATCTGGATATTATGCTCAAAACCTATTCTTCATTTTGAACAAGCGCCCAATCCTAGAATGGTTGCAATGAAACCACAAAAATAACAAAACGCCTTTGACCATGTAGCATGGACTTTCCTGAAATCATTTACTATAATTTTGCTTTCCAGATTTAGTTTTAATTCCTACTACCGTTAGTCCTCAACTTACAACCATTCTTTTATGTCTATTCAAAGTTAGAACTGCACTGAAGAAGTGACTTCTTCAGTTTTTTCAGACTTTTTCATACTTATGACTGTTGTAGCATCCTCATAGTCATGTTGTCAAAATGCAGATTCTTGGCACTTGGTTCATATTTATGATGGCCCTGAAATCTTGTGTTCACTTTTTGTGACCATCTGACAAGTAAAGCTGGGCTTGGTTAACAAGTAGGTTACACACTTAACAACTACAATGACTCATTTAAAAACTGCGAGAAAAAAAGTTGTAAAATGGGGCAAAATGTATTTAACAAAATGTTGGGCTCAATTGTGGTTGTAAGTCAAGGGCTATCTGCATCTTCCTTCAGAGAATTTAAGACTACAGTACGCATTTTGGTGCTACTCCCAAATCTTGGCTCTTAGCCTCATTTCTAATTTTTAAAATGGACATCCTACCTTTTGGCAAACAAAGCAGTACACAATGTGCGGACTCCAAATGTGCCCCTTTATCAGGACCACTTTTTCCGCTTCTTGTTCAAACGCACAGTGCCACACATACACTTTCTGAGTTTAAAGGATCTGTCATTTGTCTAAGTGCAAATTGTTGGTTTTTGTGGAGGGTTCAGCTCCAGTTCCAGGCTTTTAGAAATAATCTGTTCAAAAGGGCAGAGAGAAGAAATTCTCTACCCTGTAATGTGATTGTGACTGAATTATAACTTTATATAAAATTATAACTTTCAAGCCAAGCCATTAGGAGCTCCCGACCCGCTCAGTCCCCACCTTACATAATGAATTATCTGCATTGGCAGCCTGCAACTTTATTTCACACTTTATTTCAACCATTCTTTGAGTTCCTGGTTGCCCAACTTCACACTCAGCTTTTGATTAAGTTTCTATGATTCAGGTGCCCTTCGCAGAGAGTGCGATCCTTCAATGTGGAACAGGCAAACAGTGAATACAGAACCTCTTTTACCTGAGGGGTCCTTGGTGCTCTCTTAGCTTGTCTGTTTCCTTGCAGATGTTTCATTATCCAAAAGATGTTACCTACTTTGGGTAATGAAACATCTGCAAAAAAAAAAAAAAAAACCAAACTCAGAGAGCACCAAGGATGCCTCATTTCAACCATGAGCTACAAATATTCTTTTTCAGTAACACTTCTAGCTATAATTGCTAACTATAATTGCTAGCACTGTTCCCACAATTTTGCGGCAGAGAACATCTCGAAAACCTCATTATTTTTTTTTTGAAAAAGAAGACTGCCTTTCCCCAAAAAACTCAGGGAGAAAGGGACATCCTGGCTGATATATTTATGATATGGTTGCCTGATTCCTGCCTTGAGCAAGAAATTGCTTTAGAAGACCTCTAAGGTCCTTCCAGCCTCTGATTCTATGGTTCTATATGGCCTCAGCCTTCCTCCTGCCTGTCTATCCCACCCTTTTGGGGGTATCATTAGTGTCTCCATTATGGCTCACAATCCTGCTAAATATATTAAGTGCTACTCTTGGCTTCTGAAGTGATGTCCACTTCTGTTGAAATGTTGATGACCTAGATCAGTTTTCCTCAAACCTGATGCCCCCCAGAAAGATAGGCGATGTGCTCCAATCTTCACTTCAACCACTTGGAAGCATGGAGTGAAGGAAAATTGCCTTGATCTCAGTTCAAAGCCTAGATTCCCAAACTGCTGTTCTGTTATTCCCAATTTCAGTACTGAGAAAAAATACTATCAAAGTCCTTGGAAATACCGTAATGGTGAAGTTCCTAACCACCTCACTCTGTTCTCCAAATCTCACTTCAGTATGAGAGATTCACAAAGAGGTCCTTTTGGTCATACCCATCAGACCTATCCCAAAGATTATATCTTGGACATTCCCAATATTACTGGAATTTTACTTACTGGGCAAAACTGCAGTCCTCTCAGCTCTTGGCTTCTGCTGCTATCATTTCTCCTGGGGCCACAAAGCTAGCAACATCTGACTGGCACGTAGAAATTATGAGCTACTTGTATGACTTGAGATACTTACTGGTCCTTTCACAGGCAAACCTCCCAACTGTGCCACACCCCTTTGCATACCTGGGCAGCTAGTAGCACCTTAGTTGCTGAGGTGAATTACTTTGCACTCTCTCTGGTGTATAAACACTTGCAATACAACTTAAACTGCAGGAAGGGGAGGGCCTCTTCTAAATGGCAAATTTCCTACATGGATTAGCATACCACTTGGAAGTAGATGCTGCAGTGATCTGCCAATCTCACAAGTAGAGATTCTGTTATATATAAATATATATAAATACATGTGTGCCTGCATATTGGAAAGCTGTGGCTGTACTCCAACTATTTGTCTTAAATCAGAATAGAGCTGTAAGGGACCTTTGAGGTCTTCTAGTCCAACCCCCTGTGCAAGCAGGAGGCCGTTCAGACAAGTGGCTGTCCAGTCTCTTCTTAGAAACCTGCAGTGATGAAGCACCCACAACTTCTGAAGACAAGCCATTCCCCTGGTTAATTGTTCTCACTGTTAGGGAGTCTCTCCTTAATTCCAGGTTGCTTCTCTCCTTGCTTAGTTTCCATTGTTTCATGTCAGCCTTCTACACATCACAACACACCTGAAAATGTGGTCATGATATGTGGTGGATTTTTTAATGGAATCATTTTATAAAACAGGAGGATATTACTCCAAATCCAGAGTCCCCTACTTTTTACTAGATCATGGGGTGACTAATGAAGGACAAAAGAATAGACCTTTTAGCTTCTCCCTTTGTGATAAAGAAGAAGTGACGTATCCAGCAGAGATAAGTTAGCTTTCCCCACTTAGGCCGCACAAAAAGTTAGGCCTTCTTTGGAACTGCGGGTATTGTTTTCTTCTATCAGGCTGCCATTGAAATTTTTCGTTATACTGAATAGTCTACAGTCCTTGTTCCCACAAAAGTACTTTTATAGCTTCCTTCAAAATAATAAAAAGGGTAGTATATTTGAAAAAAAAAGATCGTGTTGATGAGATTTTTAATGACCCTTCTGCCTTCTTTTATAACATGCAATAGACACTGGTGCCACACAAGCAAGTTATTGTGAGAAACGGTGAGGTGACCTTTGTGTCTTATGATCATGGGGTTCTAAGGAATACCAAAAAGCCATTATTACCTGGGGATGGGGAGGAGGAGGTAGCTGAAGAATCGAAATGATAACAGAATAACTTGGAAGGGACCTTTGAGGTCTTCTAGTCGAGCCCCATGCTCAGGCAGGAAACCCTATAACATTTCAGACAAATGGTTGTCCAATCTCTGCTTAAAAACCTCCAGTGTTAGAGCAGCCACAACTTCTGGAGGCAAGTTGTTCCACTGATTAATTGTTCTGCCAAGAAATTCCTTAGTTCTAGGTTGGTTCTCTCCTTGATTAGTTTCCACCCATTGCTTCTTGTCCTGCCCTCAGGTGATCAGGAGAATAGCTTGACTCCTTCTTCTTTGTGGCAACCCCTGAGATATTGGAACACGGCTATCGTATCACCCCAGTCCTTCTTTTTATTAAGCTAGACATACCCAATTCCAGCTACCGTTTTTTGTTTTAGCCTCCAGTCCCCTAACCATCTTTGTTGCTCTTCTCTGCCCTCTTTCTAGAGTGTGGACATCTTTCTTACATCATGGCAACCAAAACTGGATGCAGTATTCCAAGGTGATCAATTCCTTTGCTGTGGATTGGAAAAAGTAATCTACTGATAGCCATTTATCCCTAGGCCAAAGAACGATTTGAGGTAGGAGATCCAGCCCTGCAGCTAAGCAGATAAGAGCACTGGCATGCTTGAACCAGGGTCTCTGAAATGTACATTGTGTACAGCTCCGGGGTGGAAAAGTAGAACAATCATCATACTAAATAAAATGAAGGAAAAGATCCAGCAAGGAAAGCGCTAAAGCACTCAGCTGCAGGAGAACTGCTCATTTTCATCCTGTAACAGAAGATTAGCCATTTGGCATCTTAGCACAAGGGTGTGTTCATGCATTTAGTTTTAGGTATGAATACAAACACAACATATTTTTATAATAAAAGAGGCACAGTTCCCACTCTGTTTATTCATAATGCAGCTATTTCCAGGTTAGTCTATTATTAGACACCGAGGCCAACGAAGCAAGTCAGACTGCTTATCCCTCCAGGCCTCTATTACCTTCTCTGCTGGCAGATGGCTCTTCATATAACCTCTTGGCACATTTCTAATCACGGAGAAGCAAAGATTACATCTGGAGTTTTTGGCATGCAAATAAAGTCTCTACTAAAAGCAGGCTTCTTCTAACTTTCCTTTTTTCACAGTAATTTTATTAAAAATGACAGTTTAAAAGAGAAAAATACAAATTAAAAAAATGAATAAAAAATAGAAAGCACAGAAAAGAAAAATGGAGGGGGGCGGGATAAGAATATAGTAAAAGAAATGACTTCCCCTCAGCTACTGGGTAAACAATTTTAGTAGCTTAATCACTTCCCAAAATAAAATTTCTTCCAATATTCCATCACTTATCTATAATTCTTAAAGCTTCATCATTTCAGTTCTGATCAGCAAAAGTTCATTAAGGGTTACCAGAGATAACAATGCTATCTATTTCAACCTTAATCAAATAAACCAATTTTATGTTGCTTCATTTTAATGATCTTGAACTTTACTCTTTCCAAAAGTCCTAAAACTTTCTTTCGTTTTTTCCCCTCATAACACTCTTCAAAGTTTTAACACGCCTCTTTTGCAAATCTAATAGAGGAAAATTGTCTAGGTCACTCTCTTGGTTTGTATCTGTTAGGCACAAAAAATCAGGTCCACATTCAAATCATTCAATTTGAAAGTTTAATGATTAAATGATGTTGCTAAAAGCCTATTCACAGGAATCATCTCAAATAAAAGTCAGCACTTGGTTAAACGTAGATAAGGGTCAACGGCATTCGGGGAGGGTGTGAGAGTTGTATTTAGCTTGCGATTATGTAATGATTTTAAACTAATGCCTCTTTTAATTCCTTTTCTTGACTCTGCCAGTTCTTCTCCTACAAGATTCATTTTAATTATTAAAACATCAGCTGCTTTCTTTGGTATTCAGAGTATTCAGAATAGTATTTTTTTCCTTATTTTGCTTGAAGTTGTCATTTTTAATCCACTTTCAGATTAGTCTCAATCTTATAAAGGCACTTTTAAAATTGACTTCTGAGTCCATTGTTCAAAAATATCCTTCAATAATCAAATATTAAAATATTTTGCTTCATTCTGCATGAGTACGTCAAACTGAGGTGTTCTTTTAACTATAATATTTAGTTCCTTCTGGTTCCCCCTTAGTTTCTATTCTTTAGGGTCTCTTTTTATTTATTTTTTAAAAACAGAATTCAAAACAAAAACATTCTTTCACAGGAAGAATTCTTATAATTAATTTCAAAATGTTATTCTAAATCCATCTGGGCTTTTAATCCATTCTTTTTCAAAATCAAAGTTCTGATCAACCCTTTGTTGTTTATTTCAAAAGGAAAAAAACTTAAAAAATCTTTAAACCTTTATTTAAAATTTCTTTCACTTAATAAGTATTGCTGAAAACTCACCTAGTGCTTCAAAACTTGTCAATACTGAACGCGTAATTACCCCCACCTTTAGGTGTATCTGTCACCCAGGGCCCATAGAATAATATTGTAATCCCCACTCCTACGAAACTTTAGCTATTCTGCAGTTTTAATAACCACACTTAAAGATCTGCTCTAAAACCAAGTTTGCCTTTGTGATAGTTACCACCTTAAACAGGATCCCTTGCCTCTAAATCAGGTGTGTCCAACTGGCAGCCTGTAGGCTGCATGCAGCTCTGGATAGCTACTAATGCAGCCCGAGATCATAAAAAATAAAGGAAGTTTATTATTTATATATATATATATTAACTATATATTTTATACAGCTAGTCCTTGACATATAATTCACTTAGCAAACCTTCAAATTTACCATGGCACTGAAAAAAGTGACTTATGACTATGTCACATAACTAGTGGAGCATCCCCACGGTTACACGACCAAAATTCGGATGATTGGCAACTGGCTCATATTTATGATGGCTGCACTGCCCCTGGGTCACATGATCACTTTTTGCAACCTTCTGCCAAGCAAAGTCAATGGGGAAGCCATGTTGTAAAAAATACCTTAATAAAGAGGAACACAAACCACAAACAATAATTCTTACTTTCAAGATTTAGAGGTTTATTTCATGAACAATTTGAAACATGAATAGCCATTGTAACACAACTTATCTCAAAAACCCATTGCAATGAGGTCCACTGACATAGCTGAATCCAGCAAGGAGTAGCTAGGCCAGTGGCCCTGACTTCATCCCAAGACATTCTTTTTATACTTTTCTGCGCGCATTTCACAATTTATTTCCTTGTTCTTTCTTACTGACAGACAGTCTCCACATATATCCATGTACATTTCAAACCTCTATCCATCAGCTACTTTCATTTCCTTATTTCTCGCGCTTTTCAAAACTACATAGTTTGCAATTTTACAGCAACAACTCAGCAGGATTACAAATAGTTCTGATACACTTTGAAAACTTTGGTTCATGTAGCTTTTTGGGGGGGCCTGCTATCCTTCTGAGACCTATGGACTCTGGTAGTCCAATAGATTATTTTTCCGTTTCTCACAGTCCCACCTTGGTCCTTGAGGACAACACAAACAATTGACCATATAGTACCTAGCACATCAGCTGTTTAAATTGTGAATTGTAAGTAATTAATTAATAAACCAAAACATCCTTCATTTAAGATGAAGGAGGACAGCTACTTTGATTAAAAGGCATTTCAGCAAGGCAAATACATAAAAGGCTGAACCATTTGAATGGTGGGACATGCAACCCTAAATACAACAAGGAACTGAAGACGAGCAATGCAGCGCTGGTCCAGATTGCAGGCAGAAAACCTCTCCTAATGCAGGCTCTTTCTTGCAGTTGTTGCTGGGCTTCCATGTAGTTGTTTTATCACTTGTCGATTACAAGTAGAGATGAGTTGATTTGACACTAACTGTTGTCTTGGTCGAAGATTACACAGAGAGAGGGGAAGCAGAGGTTGCTAGCACTTGCTCCCCTTGTTGGGCAAAGCTTCAGTCTTTGCCTTGGTGCAGCCAAATGACTGAGGCTGAGCGACTTCCTCGTCTGGGGTTGGCATTTTCTTACAGTGCAAAGCATGCACCCAGAAAGCTAAACCCTGACACTTCACAGCTGTATTGGTGGCCAGGAAGACCTGGAACAGACCCTTCCAATGAGGAGTCAGGCAATTTTCCATTGGAACACTTTTGCAGGGATGCAATTGTTCAGGCTGGTATGCTCTTATTGGGAGATAAGAGCATACCAGCTTTCATTTTCATCCAGTCCCACATTTGCAAACATTTGCTCTGCATTTTTCCCCCCAAGCCAGATTCCTTTAGCTGTATTTTATACAGCTTAAATTTGCAGCTGCTGGGTTGTTGTTGTTTTTTAAATTTTATCCAAATATCCCTTCACCCCTCACATACAAGACTTCCTCTATGAATGAGTCACATTCACAGCTGAGTGTATTTGTACAGTTCACAATGGAATAAATTTCCTGACAAAGATTGTGGGCTCGCAGCTTGCAAATAAACTAGAAAGCAGTTAAATCTTCTGCAAATTTTATACTGAAAGTTCCAAAAATCTGGCAAAAGTTTGCATGGTGACTAATTCATAGACATAACCATCCTAGACCAAGAGCCCTCCCCCCATCATAAAGCAAGGGCATCCAACAGTAAATGAGCAGAGGAAGAGAGTTGGGAGAAAGGAAATACACATCAACTCTATGGATAATGAATATAATTCTGGACCATGGGCCAATGCGGGAAAAGGCCTTCCTTTTCTATGGAAGAGGAGTCAGGCTCAGACGCTTGAGGTTACACTAACATCCCACAACCAGTCAAGCCAATTGCTACAAACCAATTACTTCATCCTTTCAATACGTCTCAATCTCTCGAACAATTAAAAGTCGCGGAAGGGGAACTTTATTACTTTCTGTTATTTTTTTCTCTTTTCTTTTCGCAGGCAGCCATGAGCACTTCCTAACAGTGTGTTCTTGTTATACTGGAGAGTGACTGCCAAGGGGAAATAGGGATAGTAAGCCCTGTCAACAAGAACAAGGCAGTCCTTCTATACGGAAAAAGTCCACTCCCTGTCAAACAACAATAATAAAAGACACACCACTCCAGCAAGCAAGCTGACCCTTATCTATGGGGAAGGTGGTGTCCACAAGTAAAAGGAACAGAACTAAAGCACACACAGAACAAAAATAGAAAGCATTGAAGCAGAAGGTGGATGGGGGAGAAATACTGAATAATTGAAGAAATATGCCGTGACAATAATATACAATCAGAACATAGATATCTACTGGAAATCTGCTACCACTATGTCCCATCCATTGTTGCATCCATCACACACAGGATGACAATCATAACCATGAGGTCAACAACAATAATCAATAATACAACTATAAACACAAAAACCAGCACATCCAACTGGTCAAAAGTAATAGCATGAAAACAACATCTTTATCAAACACCAGCATAACAGCTGGTTGAAAACTCTCTTCTTTTCTTCCCTTTTCTTACAAAACTTCTTTTCATGTAGGGTGTCGTTAATGGCGAAAGCAAGCACATACTGCCAAAACGAAACCACATAATACACAAGGGCACAACCCTCACCCAATACAAGGAAGTGATCAGCTCCCAGGGGAGACTATGTTCCACCACAGGACCAGTCCATACTGTTTTCCAGCGAAATACGCTGGGCGAGACTCGGGCCTGTCCCTTAAGCAAGTCCGGTTGTGACCCTTACCTTGTGACCGAATTCGGGAAAGGTTATCTGCTATCCTTCTGAAACCTATGGACTCTGGTAGTCCAATAGGCTATTTTTCCATTTCTCACAGCCAGATTCACTTAACAACTGTGTTACTAACAACTGCAGCGATTTGCTTAACAACTGTGGCAAGGAAAGTCATAAAATGGGACACAATTCACTTAACAACTGTCTCACTTAGCAACAAAAATAGTGGGCCCAATTGTGGTCCTAAGTCAAGGACCAGTTGTATGCAGTCCAAGTCAATTCTTCTTTACCCAGACAAGTCAAAAGGTTGGACACACCTGCTCTAAATCTTGCAATAATCCACTTATATGCCTATAAAAAAAAATAAATCAAAAGCCAAGCCTGCTGGCTTCTGGGAACTGGAAATGGGAGGAGGCCGACTCTGTCATGCCCAAAGGGAGGTCGAATTGTCATGACTCATTCCTGCCCAGGGGCAACACCTAGTCGTGACATCTTGGCTGTTCTTGAAATGTGTCCAGAGAAGGAAGTGAATAAGGAAGGATGGGGCCAACCCTAACCTCTAATTTTAGATCTAGAACGAGCTTAAGATGTTACTGAGTCATCTCTAAATCAGCTTCCAGTCTAACAAATTACCTTGTGTTTGTCCTGAGGGTGAAGGGACAAAGGGCCGTGCTATATTAAGCCAGAAGGCTTAACACAGCAAACAAATTAGGGAAGCCTTTTTTCAGTTGGGTTCGGGAGGTCAAGGCCTTGGAATGGACTACCCGGGGAGATGGATTTATAGGACTCGTATATCAATGACAATCTGGGTGGAACAGCTGTACAAATTCAAACACAATGCTGGGAAGACCACCTGAGACCTTGAAGGAAGTATTAGGAGTAACTATGGCCAAATGCTATGTAGCACATTCAAGCAATAATCTTCTTCAACTGCTGCTCCACAATTACCACACACTGAAAATACCTCTCAAAATGGAGTCTGTATAACCACTAATAGATGTGTCCTGCAGGTTTTTATCGAACTCGGGGGTGAGTAACTATGGCCCCTTTAGGACTTGTGGACTTCAACTCCCAGAATTCCTGTCTGGCTGCCTCAGTTGGAAGTCCATAGGTTGTAAAGTTGCCATAACTGCCCACCATGATCAAACTCATTTTAACCCTCTACTTCTTCGAGAATTGAAGTCTAACATAAACGGCTGAGGAAGGACAACCTACATGCTCTTTTGTATCTATGCCATCAGACAGTCATTATGTAACTGATTGAGAAATGACTATATTCAAATACCAATTTTAAAATCTTTTTATTATATTCAAACACGGTAATTTCAATTCCCTGTTCTTTAAAACAATGGCAGCTGTGCTGCTGAATAAACAAGTACAATATAGAGACTTCTTTGGAAAAAAAATACTCATGCGATATTGCACATTTAAGTTTCTCTGCATTTTTCTTCTGGTATTTGTTGGCAATGCAGCCATATAGAAAATACTTCTGTTATGTACAGATATTTATGGAGGAAGATGGGGGGGAATCCCTGGACCAGGACAGATGGAGGGAAGAAAAGTGGGGAATCGGAAGAGGGGGACATGGCAGAAAAGGAAGGGATTATTTATTTTGGCAAAGGAGTCTTGGCTCATGATAGCGCAGGAAACACACACACACACACAAACAGGATTTTCGGGGGAGTACTTTGGACCCGTTTTTTCTCTTGGAATTACTTCTAGCCCTCAGTTTCACTTTGAAGTACTTCTAGCCCTCAGTTTTAACATTGAAAGTATTGGATTGCATGCGTGCAAGGAAGCGAAATATGGGACCGCCACTAAGCTGGAACTCCAGATTTCTTCTGGGAGACAGATGGTGCCCAGGGAGCTAGGAAATGAAAGGTCAAGGAGGGAGAACTGCTGGAGAAGCAGGAGTGGAGGCTGGCAATTCATGTCACCGTTGTCAAGTATGGGCTTTGGCTATGGCCTCTCTTATTGGCTTCAAGCCTCACGGTAATAGTGCCAGCATCATCACCAGGCTGGGTGTTGGCAGAAGGCTACGGTCCAAATGGTGGAAGGAAGGAAGGAAGGAAGGAAGGAAGGAAGGAAGGAAGGAAGGAGAAAGAGGCAGGTTTCCTTTGGCCTGAGTTAGGCAAGAAAGCTCAGGTACAACTCTGAAAAATCCACCTAGCTTTATAGACATTCAAAGACCGCAGAGGAGAGGGGACAACTCAATCTTTGCACCTGAGTATTAAGATGCAAAGAGAAAGGAGCAGAACCTCCACAGCATTGCTGCCTCTCTCACCCCACCATCGACATTCATTGTCATCCTCACAAGTAATCAGGCGCAATTCTCCAGCCTCCCCTGGTGGATGGCCAAGAGATTTCTCATGGCTTTGGGCTAGCCAAGGCCGCTGTGGGGTCCCAGCCAGGGGTGGGATTCTACCAGTTTGCACCTATTCGCTAGAACCGGTTGTTAACATTCTAAGCAGTTCGGAGAACCCGTTGTTAGCAGAAATTACTGGCCTAATCCTGTAAGGAAGGCAGGAAGGAAACATTCTGGTGTTGCTTACAGAAACTGCCTCTCCGTTAACCCTTATCACATTCTTGGCAGGACTAGACTTCCTGTCTCTGGAACTTCTCTGGATGTTTTTTCCCCCTCCTTTGCTGGTACTTTGCTTGTGTGGAGTGACCATTCAAAT